>PVJH01016007.1:0-51735 GCA_004026705.1 Nesogale talazaci | reverse complement strand
TTTTTTGTGATTATGTAAGCATCAGGATAGAACCAGACAGTGTTTCCTTTTGTTGTGCATGGGTTTTTATGGGTCAGAGTCGACTCAATGGTACTTCACGGCAACACTAAGGGGAAATGGACCAGAATAAAAAGAGTAGTAAAGACAGTATAGGGCATAAGACTGGAAAGAGAGAGGGGGGAAGGGAGAAAACATCATCATCATCATCATCATCGTCATCATCATCCCGTGGGAAGTCATTTGTTTTTAGAAGACTTGTTGGAAAAGAGATATCGTAACTTGCCAGAAGGAGGAAGTAGACCAATTCAGAAGTGTTCTCCAAGTAAGGCACATTGTGCAAGGAAGAGTACTCTCCTAGCACACCGTTTTTGTGTGGAAGAAGAATGAGTGTGTAAGAATAGTCATAGCTAATCAGGGATGGATCTTGGAAACTAGATAAGGAAGTTTGATCTTTCTGCTCACATTGTGTGCTGCTTTGGCATCCTGGAGCAGTACCAGGGACTGAGGTCTTACACAAAGTTGCGAGGTAGAAAACGAAGGAGACAAAACACAGAGCTGCATGTAAGTGTGAGGAAAAGGCTCAGCCATTTGTGTACCTATAAGCTGCACCTAAGTCTCTTATCTCTGCTTATCTGTTGCCATAAGGTCCTTTCAACCTAATAGAATATTGATTATTGCTGCCCTTTCCTGACATTTATCTTTTAGCTTCAGTTAGTTGTGAGAGAAACTGTCCTCTCAGGGATGATTTCAAAATATTTGAGAGCTATGATTATAAAAGCTTGATCAGGACACCATAACTACTTCTTGACTGATCAACCTTGACTGGTGTTGGGAGATACATACACTAGTAAAGGGGAATCTTCCAAAGTATTAGGTCACCAGTTTGGAAACACCAGTCAATCTGTGGGAAAAAGACAGGACTTTCTACTCCTGTAAAGAGTTACAATTCTCAGAAACCCAATGGAGGCAGTTCTACTCTGTCCTCTAGAATCAGTCACTATGCATAGACATCAACGCAGTGGCACCGGATTTGATTTGACTTATCAATTATGTAGGAGTGAATGTATAACCCCTCAACTTCAGTCTTCATTGAACAATTGCAGATTCATTTGTTTTTGCCTTGTTTTTCTATTCAATTTTGCTTTAAATATTTTGAATCTTGAACTACTTATGGTTACATAAGTAATCAGAATTGTTATTACATCCTAAAGAATTGATCCCTTTGTAATTAGGAGTTTATGTTTACTACCCTTCAGTATCCATTGTTCTGAAATCTGCTAATCTAGTCATTTCGCCATCATTTGACTAGGATCGGTATATGCAGCATTATGTATTCTTCTATTTTTAACCTATAAGAAAGATATATCTATCGTATTTAAAAACTGCCTTTTATTTGAGTGTTCCAATTATTTAATGTGACCAATTTTTTAATAACAAATGAATTAATTAAATATTTTATTTATTTAGCTATATTAAATTATTGTGTGATATATTATATAATATTTGCATGCTATACATGAAATATACATGCTAATAATAAATAAAATATTGTGCATTAAGTCTTAAATATTTATTTTATATTAAAGCAAAATAGATAAATAAATAATAATCAATATTTTAAAAATGTATATTATTGGGGGCTCATACAACTCATCACTCTCCATAAATATATTTACTATATGTCAAGCACATTTGTATATTTGTTGCTGTGTTAGTCCGGGTAGACAAGAAGAACAAATTTCAGAGACATGCATATAGGTATAAGGAAAGGGTTTATATACAAAAGAAACGTGACCCTAAGAAGGCATCCCAATCCAGTCCAGTGCAAAGTCATAAGTCCAATGTTAACCCATATGCCCAAAGTCAGTCTATAAAGTCTGCTTCCGACACAGGAAGTCACAGGTCAGTGGGTGCAGAATTCTGGCCCTGGCAGGGGTCTCCCCATGGCTCCTGCTTCCAGGGCTCAGGTCCATCAACAGCATGCCACTCCAGCTTCAGAGGTCTGTCTTCATCAGGGCAAAGCCGAGTGGTCTCTCCGCTGGCTCCTCCAGCTTCTTGGAGGCTGCATCTTGTGTTGCCTATGGTTAATCATCTCTGAAAGTTACTCCCAACAACTGGGAAAGATAGCTTCTCATCTTCACAGGAAACACCGCGAGATTTCCCAGGAGTCTCAGGTGAAAGCCATGCCCACACAGAGGCCTCATCAGCTACTCAATGGCTTTCTCCTGATTAACAGGCCAGACTCCACCCCTATATTTCAATCTTAAAATTAACATAAGCAGATGACTGCCACAGTTGCCATCATCATTCTCAAAACATTGGTTGTTTACTTGAGCCCTTGCTATCAGCTCCTCGTTTTTCCCTTCCTGTTCCCCCCTCTCAATAATAGACCATTTAATAAGTAATGTGTTTAATTATTTAAAATTATTTGGTGTTTCAATTTGTTGATTATTTATTATTTAGCATGAATTGATTTAGATCCACCCTCTTGGTATTTGTTTCCTACTTGTCCCTTGTGTTCCATGTCATATTTCTTTTTTTTTAAATCATTTTATTGGGGGGCTTGTACAACTCTTATCACCATCCATCCATCCATCCATTGTGTCAAGCACATTTGTACATTTGTTGTCATCACCATTTCCAGGACATTTTATTTCCACTTGAGCCCTTGGTTTCAGTTTCCCCATTTCCCCCCTACCTCCCTCATGAACCCTTATTTATAAATTATTAGCATTTTTTCATGTCTACACTAATCGACATCCCCCTTCACCCACTTTTCTGTTGCCCGTCCCCATGGGAAGGGGTTTTATGTAGATCATTGTCATCAGTTCCCCCATTATTCCCCCACCTTTCTCTCACCCTCCTGATATGAATACTCTCAATATTGGTCCTGAAGGGTTTCTCTGTCCTGGATTCCTGGTGTTCCAGATGTTATCTGTACTCGTGTACATGTTCTGGTCTAGCCAGATTTGTAAGGTAAAATTGGGTAATGACAGGGTGTGGGGAGACATTAAAGAACTAGAAGACAGTTGTATGTTTCAATGGTACTATACTGCACCCTGACTGGCTCATCTCCTCCCCATGAGCCTCTTCACATGGTTCCTACTTATCCCTTGTGCTCTGTGTCTTCTAGAAAATACTTTTGTTGATTTTATAATTAAATATTTCCTAAATGATTTTGATCTGCCACATTTCATTGCTACTTATCTGACCATTTGGTTGAATTATTTGCTTTGCCTATTTTCTGTTGCATTTTAGTGCTGCCTTTTTGATTTATAGAATGCACCTTTAACTTACTACAATCTCCCCTCAAGTAATAGTTTTCCTTACAGTATTAGAAATTTCAATACTAAAATCTTTTTTTACAATGTGCTTCCAATCGACTGACCTATCATATCTTCCATTATTATTATTCATTTTACCTTTTCATACATTATAAGCAACAGAGTACATTGTTCTTATTTTGCTTTATTTGATTCTTTCATATTATAAACAATAAGAAAACCTGCATCTTTACTGTGTCTACTGCTGCATTAGTTCCATCTTCCCATTTGGTACCAGTCTTCTTCTGGCCAAAAGGTTTCCTTTCATAGTTTTTGTGCTGAATTTTAAATTATCTAAAACATTTGTGTGTGAGAAAAATGCATACAAACTTTTTGCTTGGGACCGAAAGAAATCAATGGATTCTTTTAAATTTATTTTCTCCCTTTCAATATCATAACGTTGTTGCCTTCTGATTTGTATCACCACCATAAAAAAATCTGATCCTACTCTATTTCTATATATCTAATGTATCTTTCTTCTCTGGGTATTTTTTAATGAATTTAACCATTATTTTAAGCCACTTGAGTATAATAATAGTTTGAAATAGTTTTCATTTTCTATTTGTTTAGGGCAGATTATAATCATTGGATCTCTGAATTTATAGTTTTTGTTACACTTGGAAAAGTTTTAGTCTATATCTAGCCCTTTAGCTAGCAATACATCCATACATCCATCCGTTTTTCAGTCCATTCTTTTTTTAACATAAGATATAGACAGAGGATAAAATGCAGTTATTAGAAAAAGATATGTTTTTCAAGTTCTGTGTGAGAATCAGGTTTTGTTGTTCTAATCATTTGGGTGTTTCTTTACTTAGTCTTGGATAGTTTTTTCACACTCAAGTGCTGATCAGTAATCCACCACTTGGGTAAACTCTCTACAAATCTCCAGATTCTTGTAAGGCAGAAGGCTGCTCTCTAGTACACGGTCTTGTCAACACAAGGTGCTTTCCTGCCCCTGGACTTCAAACTCTAGCCCCTGAGCTCATGGAGACCGCTGTTCTCTACCTAGGTCTTTGCTAGCCTGCACCTTGGCCCCCAAGCAGTCTGCAATCTTAGGACTCTTCTTTGACCTTCACCTGAAACTTAAAATTGAGATATCTTTTAAAGATTTTTAATAACCAAATTAAATAACTGCTATAAACCCACCATTATGGTCACAGCTTTTCAGAATCATTCTGAATTAATCTCCAGGCAATCTTTTTTTCTAAGTATATTTTGAAAAGTGTTATGTTAAAGATTGAAGGAAATGCTAAGTTGCTTAATAAATAAGTGTTTAAATATATGAGCATTTAATAAATCCTTTCCTAGTAAGGATGCCATTCCTTCCAGAGAAAAGAGATGGATTTGTAAGGGAGAGAAAAGTGATTCCTCACCCTGATTTTATCATTTTTAGTCACCTTTTACACAGTTCTTTAAGATTGCTAAGCTTTAATCCATTCATTTAGAAACATTTGAGGTACCAGTTTTATGTTAGTTAGCACTAGCCTGCCTCCAAAATAATAAATTAGTGCAGGAAAAGGACGAACGCTTATAGATATTAAAAGTTGATTCTAATGAAATAGCATTTATCTCTCACAGTTAAACACGTAGAATCATAGGGTCACTCGTTTCATCATGTAATTTCATTTCTTTATATCAGTAGTCTTTTTTATTTTAATGTTACATTTGTTCAAATATCCCACTGTGTTCTGTTCTAGAATCAAAGTGGTATTGAGTCATTTTTCATTAAGATTCCCGTGACCTCTTACTGGGATGCTGACAGTGAATGTAATTCTAGTGAGGTGACAGGGAGGTAGATTATTTCCGATGTGTAACTGGTGAAACAATTGACTGGCAGTCGTGGGTTCTATTTACCTGTATTGAGTAGTGATACTTTGCTGACATAAGAAGCTTATTGACAGCAAAAATTACCATATAAGAACTAAGTATACTTCAGTGAAAAAGTAAATAATTAGCATGTTATTTCCAATTTAAGAGAGTAAAGTCTAAAATTCATAGTTTACATTATGAATACACTAATATTTCCAGACAATTGCGAGTTATCTTTAAAAACCTTGGAGGCTATATCTCTACAGAAAGAAATAAAATTATAGATTGTGAAAGAAAGCGTAGGACATGTTTCTCTCTATTGGTTTCTGGGTAACAACTCTGAAGCTTCATGAGATAAAAGTTTATTTCTCAGCTACATAGGAGCAGCCACCAAACTAGAGCGCAAGCCTCCTCATTTGCAAAACATTGTTCTAGGTAAGACATCCCACTTTTCAGCAACTTAACAACATCCACAACATTTTAAATTGAAATAAATATATTACAATACTATTTCTGTGTCCTATGAAAATTCTTGTTGCTCCATATAGACCAAGTTTTTAATTAAGAACCTCCCCACACACACACAACCCCCCCGCCCTCAATCAATGGTGTCCTGCTTAAAATCCGGTCACTTTATTTAGGGTTCTATGCCAAGAGAGAATAGAGAAGGAAGAAAAACGTGAAAATAAATGTACTTCATTTGTGGGTTTGCTTTTCATTTTTTTAATAAATCATTTTACTGGGGACTCATACAACTCTTATTACATTCAATACATTCATCAATTGTATGCAGACCACATTTGCACATTTGTTACCATTTCACATGAAGATTCCTTATTCAAGATCACTTGGGTCTGAAATGTAGCTTCCTATGAAAGAAAGAGAAAACACAGGTATGCATGAGAAGATTTTTATCTCTTCAAATGAAAAAATCATTTAATTGCTTCATTTACCCCAAATATTGTGCTTCTAAACATTGTAATCAAGTCCAAAATGTGGAACATACATAGGGACAATGTTCCCAGATTCATCAGCAAAGCATGGGTCACACTTCACACAGTCAGTTTATAGGCCAGTCTATTTTTGTGGTAGGGTCCTTACATTCTCTTTTGAATATATGTATTTAGAAGTATAAGAATATTGACTTTGTCTCGCCCATAGGACACCATAGTCTCTATTTGTTGTTGTTGCTGTGAAGTCCTGTAGAGTCCATTTCAACTCACAGGGATTATTTACAGAGTTCCTAAAACTATAAATGTTTATGGAATCAGACAGTCCCATTTTTCTCCTATGGAGTAGTTGGTGAATTTAAACAGACAACCTTGCAATTTAACAGCACAATGGCTCTTTTTTTATCAGAGGGATTATAAAACAGATTAAAGTACTTTGAGATGTTATAATATCTAGTAGCTCACATTGTATTTTAGTTTAAATTAGAATGTTGAAAGCAGAAATGAAGAGGAATGAGTGGAGATTCAAAAAATTTGTGTTGCCTTTCTTAAATGGACAGATGAACATAAGTGTCCTAGGAATTTCAGAATAAAATTTGTCTGGCCACTGAAAGGTGATAAATAGTAAGGAAATTCAAGTAGAGATTGTACGGAATGGAATTAGAGGAATTAGGATGAGATACTGTTTGGGGGATAATTATTCAATTCCTTTTGACTATAGATGCCTTCCAGTTGCTTATGACACATGCAAATGAAAATAGCTAAAACATGCCTACTTCTGGAAATTTAGATCTGCTTCTAAACACTGGAGTATTTAGCTATATGATCGCACTTTGAGCACACTACCATTCTCCCCCAAACTATTCATTCATTATCTTAGATACCTTTAATGCTTCAGTAAGTTTTACTTATTTGTACTGCTCTTAAAAGTTATTGGTCAATGTGGATACTAGTTCTGATTTAGATCATGCTATTTCCCAATGACCTTGCTCATACTTTGCCCTGTATTTTTGCATACTGTTTTCTGATAATCCCATGAGTGTGGGTGCCTTCTATTAATGTGATCGAATGTACAGCACATGCATAAACTGAAAAGCAGGTTCTGGCTTTTATTGAGATTTAACTGCCATGAATTCATGAACCCAGGGTTGCTGTACCTCAGACGACTCAAGGGCTTTTCTCTTACATGATTCACTGCTGATAATCAACCAACTCTGTGTCTCAGCCCTCCTAAATAGCCACGTTAGTTTATTAAGTGGCAACTATTTTACAAAATATGATAACTAACTTTTATGGTATCATCATTTTATTCTAATAAATAATAGGTCAATTGTTCCAGTGAAAGAAAATGAAAGGTTGCTATTGAAATTGAGCACTTAAAATGCTTCCCAAATTTATTGTTTCAAAGGTAATTCCATGGGAGAACAAGGAAGCCAGGTTGGAGATCCATAAAGACACTTCTGCTTGCTTATAAAGGATCAGGGCGAGTCAGAATTCACTCAATGGCTGGGAATTGGGAGGTTTTTTTGGTCTTGTTTGCAAGGTCCTCTCTGACTGGCGTTAGCAGGTAGCAGTCACCAAAGACTGTCAGTGGCCATTGTGAGGATGGGGCAGGGGAGAGCAGTGTCTCCTTCAACTCTGTGTGGAGTCTGTGTGGGTCAATGACACCTGACAGGAACAGCGCCATCCTGTCTCCTGCAGATTCTCCCTTTTGACTCATAAATTTAACACCACTGTAGGGAACAAAGCATGCACACACACAAAGAAAAAACACCAAAAGTTTCATACGAACTATGGGGGGCAAGCAACCATGTCATTATTACCCAGGTCAAGAAATGGAATTTGTTAATAATCCTGGAATTCCCTTCCCTGTGTCCTGTTGCATCCTTACCTTCACCCCTCCCCCATAAGGAACCACTAACTTGATTTACATGAAACCAATTTCTTTTCTTTATTGTTGTTTTGCTCAAGAGGGCATGCTTACCAACTATACCTTATTCTTGCAATTTGTTTCTCTTGGGATCTATTTTAAGCCTCTTTTTAAATCTATCTGTCTTCTTTATCCTCTTTCCCATGTTGCAATTTGTTTAGGGACCTGTGTTGTTTGACTTGTATTTTCTAATGGTTGTAATTTTGTTGAGTGACACCTTTTGTGTAGTTTAACAGACTCCTCTGTCCTATGTATGTTTTTTCCTAAACTGTTTTACCTCCTACTGGCTCATTCAGAGTCTGGTCCAAATTATTGATTGATTTACTTTATAAGATGAGTTCATAGGTGAGACTGGATTGTTCTATCATTCAGCACAACATCTGAGTGTGTCTCTTTGTGATATTAACAGCATTAGATGCTAAAGTCTGTTCATTCTTCTGAGGTTGAAAAAAATGATGTTGTAATTCACTTTTAATTAATTGATTAGCTATAGTGTTTCCAAAGAAATTTATCCTCTTCTATAAACGAGTCTCCTCTAATTTGGGATCACTTTGTAACTGTCATTTGTACTAGCTTTCAATCAACAAACCCATCAGGTTAGATTTCTTCATGTTGAACTCTGATACATACGCTCTCCTTCCCCAATTGACCCAGTGGCTCTCTTTTTCCTTATAAGTAAATTATATTTTTGTATTATATCTGTTGTTTCTTTCTACATTTTACATGAGTTACTCCCACAGATTTCATATTCCAACCAAATTCCTTGGCTCACTATTTCCCGAATATGCCCTACCCATTGTGACCTGGGAGTCTTTGCTCATGCATAATTAATTTCCTGCCTTAAAATGCGTTATTTCTCTTTTCTGCTGAAAATTTAAGTAAATCTATCAAAATTCCAGCTAAATGCCATTTACTCTACCAAGAGTTCCTAATCAAATATCACCTCTCTCTCTGAAATCCTCATGGTACTACATATCTTACCATATTTGGGTGCTTAGCTTATTTGGGCATATACTTATATTTAGTTATTTAATACTTATTGTTTCTCTTTGTGAGATGGGTTTTTTAATTTTATAATTTCTACTCATCTCTCACTTAATCTAATATACAGTATTTTCAAACATTTATATTTTTTATAAATATGTTAGAATATATATGTATGCTTTCACTTACTGTTTATTATATGGTAACATAATTTGCATACATTTCATTTAATTCTATAATTTAAATTCTATAATATAATGCAAGATCTTCATCCTTTTCAGAGGTTGGTTTTAAGTACAACTTAAGCCATCTACATTACAGTTTGCTATTCAGATTCAGTATAGAATTGGAAAGAGTGTAGTATCATTCTGCCCTCCATAACCATAAAAAAAATCAAACCAAAATTAAATCTAGAGATGTGAACATTAGCAAAAAGAGGTAATGTTAGTAATTGAGGAATCATGTTTTGTATTTTATAGTTCACTTCCATAACGTCATCATAGGTATTCAGATTCCACTGATTTTTTGGTCATGTATTTCCTACTCTTACAATTCATTGTGTGGAGTAGTTTTATCTGTATTATGTACTGGCATCATATAGTGTCCGTGTATGGTTAATACAATTATGTGCTTTATGTGAATAGGAAGAGTGGATTTTGTATAAGACAATTAATTTGCCCAAATGTATAACCGTGCTAAGTGGTAAACTGAGATTCAAACAGAGATCTCTTTTTGTTGTAGAACTTATTCTTCAATTTAGCACAACCAAATCCATTACTATTGAGTCGACTCTAAATTATCTTCTCCCTTGAAATGGCCTATAATAACTGTATTATGTGGTCACATGTTTATGAAGACTATCTTAGAATGATAGGAAATTTACTTGCTGTTCTACTTTCTTCAGATACAGGGATCTTTGGAAAATGTCCCCATGAACTGTGTGAGAATACATTTTATTCCTGATTCTTTCCAGTCGTCTGTCTTCCATTGAATTCTTATTCTCATGTTACTAGTCCTTTCAGCGTCACCCATTAAGATCATTTTTATAAATATCCACTTAGAAAAATTAATACCAAACTAGCCCTAAGGAATTGGAATGAAAGTCATCACAAATGTCCAACTCTTCTTTGATGCTAATTTATCCATTCCCCCAGCACCCACTTCTCCCTTGAGTGTATACCCTCACGTTCTTGAGCTCTCTGATTGACTCCAACATCTCACAGAATCTTGGAAAGCTTTAAAGAAATCTCTCACTCTTGAGTCTACTCCTTAACTTTTCTATCACAATAATGTTTCTTCAGTAATGTATGTAATATTTCACACTCAGATCCCGTTTCATTGACTATAGACTTTTTTTCCTAAGGCCATTCAAATGAAATTCCACCTATCACCTATATGATAACAATTTCAAGATTTCTACCTTCATCAACCAGAACTCCTGAACTCCAAGTCTACTGTGTAACAATTCAATCTGGATGTTTTAAATGGTGCATTAAAGTTAGCATATCTAAAATATAATGCACTTCTTCCATTCAAAGAAGATTTTTAGTTTCTTTATGCCCTTTTCTGAATAAAGCCACTGAAGACACAAGAGCTTAAAAGTTTAATTCATTCAGATCCTTTCCAGCTACAATTCCCTGTGTTTTGTCATTTTAGTATCAGTTCTGACTCTAAATATAATGAAGATATATATATATATATATATATGTGTGTGTGTGTGTGTGTGTGTATGTACAATGAAATGAAACTCTACCATTCTCTCAATCATCGATGTGGTTGGGCTCATTTTTGGCAGTTAGTATTTCAATCCATCACCCTGAAGGTCTTCCCTTTTCTACCGACATTCGACTTGATGAAGGCTGATATACTTATTCTGGGACTGGTTCCATCTGAGAACATGTTCAAAGTACTGAAATGAAGCCTCACCATCTGAGGAGACTTCTGGCTTTACCTCTTTCAAGAAAGATCTGTTCATTTTGCTGGAGGTCCAGGGAATATTCGATATCCTTTGCCAACATCATAACCCAAACAAATCAATTTTACTTTGGTATTTCTAATTTTTTGTGTAGCTTTAAAATAGGTATGAGGTGTTTGAAACTGGCATGGCTCAGGTCCAGCGTGTCTTAGGCCTCAAAAACATCTTTGCTTTTAAAACACTTTAAAGCGGTCATGTACACCAGATCTGCCCAAAGAAATGTCTTGTTTGAGATTGATTGTTGATGTGACTGAAACAATATATTGTCTTCCTTGCCTTCCTCTTGTGCATCTGATTTCTTATAGCATAAAGTCTCATGGTAGTCAGACTCCATTCACAACACCTGGTTTCCAACGGCCAAAAGTTGAAGATCAGTGAAAGTTCATATGCAAAAGTCACAAAACAGTGATTTCACCACCGACTATTGGCCCCTGTAGTGACAGGGCCACGTCAGAATTCAGGAAATGAAGATCTACTTCTTTTCTACCTATGCATGCAATGGTGGCAAGTTTTTTGTTACCAAAGAACACATGGCATTGGGATGCTGTTGGACATTGGGATGCTGTTTCAGTCTTCGGAAGCTACAGTCTTGCTATATGGGCTTTAGAATATAACTTTTCTCAATGTGATCCATTAACCAGCAGCAAGACCATCCTGTAGCGATACCACAGACCTATGGAATCTGTTTTGTAACAGTACCCACTGGTGAGTCACATGTAACTAAAGTTAAAGCATTCTTCCAATTAAGCATAGTGTGCAATTCTCAAGCACCGTAGGAACTATAGAAAGCCAGGCCCAAACAAAACTTATTGAAACAAATCCAGATGATAGCAGTCCCATGGCACAGGGCAGAAGAGCACCACAGTGCAGTCGTTTCGGTCATAGATCTTTTGATCAACAGCCAAGTGCTTTTAACTACATTGCTGAACCTTGAGGTTAAAAGGTTAAAGGTTACACATAACTTGAAAACTTCTCTGTAAGATTTATGGAGGCAGATTTTATAGATTCCAGGTGCCTGAATACATTGAATTATCGGGGGAAATTCAAAGCAGAAAACATGTAATTGACAGCTCATAGCTGTTTCTTTTGCCTTATTTCCTGCACTCAAGTCAGTTTATAAGAAGGGTCATCTTCTTTCCTAATGCACGCTCTGCTTTCAGGAGCAATATCAGAAAGACTTTTCTCTCATTACTAAATACTTTACACCATGGGATCAAAGGTGTACACAGAGAATGGAATAGGAGCTGGGGCTGCACACACAAAGTCTCAAAAATCTTGTGTGTTGAACAGTGTCCTCTTTTTCCCTCTTGAATTTTAGCAGCATGCCTCAAAACAGATGAAGAGCCCAATTTTCTAATTTTGCCCCACTACCATTTATATGGGTGGGATACGTACTTCGTTCCATTGGAACACAGACTTCCTGATTGCTACAGCAAACCACAATGAATAAAGCACCCTAGCGCTCTCTCGCTCTCTCTTTTCCTCTTTAAAGAAATCACGAAATGCCTTTAGCAGGAATTAATTGCTAATTACAAATGTTTTATATGATATATATAAAGGGAGAGAAAGTGCTTGGGGTGTTTTCCTTGTGTTTTCAAGTCTGTGATTATGACAGAACACCCCTGTTCCTCAGGTGCTGCTTAATAAAATTATACAATTTCACACTTGAGCCTCCTTCCCAACCCTACTTTAAACTCACTTAAGGTTAACTGTTTCCCACTGGGAGGCTGTGAGGAACATCTTTGTTCTGTGAAACCATTTTCTGCTTCTAGAAAGCGTGGATATGCAATTACCCAGTAGCACCAAGGCACAAAGCTAGATGCCATGGTTACATGGGTTTGACAAGGACATAATTCTTACTAAGTTAGGATTTAGATAGAATCCAGGTGCCAAGTGAAGTCCAGAGAGTCCATCCAAGCTTTGAAATTAAAAGACCAAACATAGAACTTCCTCACAAGATGTTGAACTACCTTGCCAGGAAGTTCTACAATGCTCTCATCACACCCGCTGCCCGCCAGTCCATTCCACTACAGAATCCTTAAAGGAACAAGTCGAACTGCTGGCTGCTTGGTCCTTCTGAGACCGCAACCCTCCAGGGACACAGGCAGCATCGTCCTTGACTCGCCAGGACAGGACATGGAGGGGTTGTGCTCCGAAGCTGGCTGTGAGCAGCCAACATCCAACTCCCTAAACCATGGGGTCTTCTTTAAAAAAGCCTTTGATTCACCATAGGCATGAGTCTTAATCCTTCTCTCATGAAGAGGCCCTGTCCGGTTTTAAAGATAAAAGCATTATGATAACACAGGAAAAAAATTAAAGTGAGAAGAGGTATCTACATAATGATGTAGCTCACTGTTTGCATTGAAATATTGACCGGGCATGTGTAAGTATAGCATTTCTGTATATCTCCTCATCCTTCCCAGACAGCGATGCCTCACCTAGCAGAAAAGGAGTCAGCTGAACAGTTTGCACAGCGCCAGGCACCTGGCAAACTTTGCATTGAAATGTTGAACAAATGGATACGCGAGTGAATATATTTATACCATGGCCTGCATGGCTGCTGACCTGACTGTAACCGCGGCAGGCTGTTCTTGTTGCCTGACTTGCCGCAAAGGCAGGCCACCGCGAAGCAAAGGAGGGCAAAGCATGACCTGCAAGCGGCTGGGGACTCGATTCGCTGTGAGAGGGGTATGCTGCCAGCGGAGTTTCCCTCCCCGCTCAGGTCGGTCTCATTACATGCGGGCCCAGGTCTCTGCCGTTCCAGACTACTGCACACAGCCGCGGCTCAAGGCCTCCGGAGGGCTGTCAGCTTTCTCATCTCGGCCAGATGAGTTGACAATGCTGTACATGAAACACAGGTCTCACCACTTTTCAGATTTTTTTTTTTCACAGAAGAAAATGTATAGACTGCCAAAGCGTGAGGGGATTTTGTTCGGGTTGTTTTGTTTTTCTTCTTTCTGCGGGATCCAGAGGACCCACAGGCAGCAATTTCCTAAGGCCAGTCGTAAAAACACCTCTGTGTTATTCTTCAGTGGTGTGTATGTCAGGATGTAGAAAATAAAGCCACTTTAAAACGTCTTCCTGTTCGTAAGCCCATCCCCCTTAACGTGAAGCCGCGCTGCTCTTTCGGCCTGGCATTCATTAGCTCAACATCCTAAGAAGAGCCTCGCCTGCCTTGCACTGTGGAGCGTGGACTGGAGTGAGGTTGCCTCTCTCGCACTCCCTCGCTCACGGAAAGCACACTTCTAGACTCTTGTGTGTCTGTAACTTTCTGATTCTCTTACAGTTTTCCTGCAGGCTGGATGCTCTTCTGCTTTGTACACACTGCTCTCCTCCTTTGTACATGCGCCTGTCTCCAGCTCACACATCACAGTTAAAAAAAAAAAAAGAAAAGAAAAAGATAACCCAGGCAGGTAGCTGCACGCAGAAACCTTGACTTATGTGCAGGCAACAACCAGATCTTTTTGTCGGCAGCAGGATGTACTCTGGACACCTGTGTTTCCCTTCCCTTTGCTCTATCTGTGGGAGGATGTTCCGGATGAGTATCTTAGCATCGGTTGTGTGTGTGTGTGTGCATGGGGGCATGTGTGCTTTTACTGCTAGAGTTTACTCTTTGGCCTCCTCCTCCCCCTTCCCTAGACTATTTCCAAAGTCATCTGCATGAAGACGAAAGGTGGTATTTTTTCCTGTACTACCCAAATGTGTGGTTGTGTTAGCTTACACTTGACCGCTTTGCCTTTCAATACATCTACCTGGATGTCAATCAATGCCTCAGCACAACCCAGTCAGGCAAATCGAACAGATATCCATCCACCTTCCCGTTTTCTAAGGAAAAGAAAGGATGGTGTGTGGAGGCTGTGCCAGCTATTTTTAGTTTTTCCAAAACCGTTTGCATGGAACAAAAGTGCAATGAAGTCTAAGTTGGCACTTCTTATTCAGTTCATCAGATAAGCCCTAGGACAAGTGTCTGTGGTTCTTTCCCACTAACAAAAGGTTTTTCTGGAATTACTCCTAACCGGGAAATTAGGGCCCAGTCTGCAGCATGTCTGAAGTGCCCAGTAATCACTATTGTACCATCTATTTTGTGTTTATGTAAATAAACATATGCACACATAAAATATATACACAAATATGTTACATAATATATACCTGCATAAATATGCATAAATAGATATATGCATATATAAAATTCGAGAGTAAAATACATAAGACATCTCCTGCCATATAAACAGCATCTTGGAAGACATATGGCTAGAGTATTCCTTAACTGACAGGCTGGAGGGACTTTATCTTACAAATATCCTGCAGACATGTTGAGGAGAGGAGCATCATGTTTGGTACAAGAGAGGGGCAGGGGAAAAAAAGTCCTCAGGGAGATGGATTGACATGGTCAAGAAGGGGCTCAAGCATGCACACATTTGTGAGGACACAGGATCGGGCAGTGTGTCATTCTGTTGAGTGTATGTGCTCTCTGTGGATCAGGACAGATTCGATGGCACCTAGCAGCATGTATCCTTCCTCAAGGAAACCAGAGTACCGAAGGCTGTGGCCGAGTCATTGAGGAACCAGAACCTATCACCATTACCCTGAGGGGGTTGTTTTCCCCGCCTGTGCTTTGTTGTACTTCTAGTGGAGCATTCTAATGTGGAGCTCCCCAGAGATATTAGATAATAAGCATATCATTTTATGACTTTGTGTGGGATAGATGACTGTAATAAATGTCTATAAATGTCCAACACATTTCCAGCACTTTATTTTTCTACTCACTGAATTCAGTGCCACGAGAAATCAAAGGTATTAATTAGTTCCTGCTATGGTTTTTTGCTGTGGTTTTTTAAACCCACGGCATATTTTAGCAATTCCGTCTTTCCATGCCTTTGTAATGTTCCTGGTGATCCGTTCTGCCATGCAGCAGCGGAGTTCCAAATCAGTGCATTTCCACCCCAGATGGGCTGTATCCATTCCATCCCCCCTTTTTTATACGAGCAAATCCCTAGGTAGTCTTCATCAAGATAAGAATCACCTGAAATCCTGTATAAAATGTAGATTCGGGGGGGGGGGGTGAAACGTAGATTCAGTTTCAGTCGATGAGAGATGGAAATTCAGCATCTTAGGGGGAGGTTCTATCCATGGGAAGGGACCAGTTTGATATCATACAGGAGGGAGGAAAGAACTCTAGTTTAGCAATCCACCCTAGACTCCATCACACTAGAATTCTCAGAATCTGTAATTTCTTGACAAGACCAAGGCTGTTAACCACCCATTTGAGAAAAAGAAAACACAGTCCTGTTTCACGGCATCATTGAATGTCTTCCTTGGCTATAAAGGGGGAAAAAATACGAAAAAGATGAAAACATGTTACTTCCTTGTTGTGGAGAGACACTTTTGTACCTCACATTGCAAAGCTACCAAACCTTGGTACTCAGAAAATGAAAGCTATTGTGCTGAACAACAATGCCAGCTCAGAGGACACCATGATTTCCTATAAAGGGTTAGAAATATCTCTTTTAAGAATGTCAGAGCTCTTTCTGTGTTGAGCGCCATTCTGGCAGAATAATAAAATATCTTGTGACTGCCTGTACTGTCCCAATGACTTTGTCTCTTGCCAAATGCTAAACACATCGCACCCAGACAGGGCCTTACATAGAGAAAGCAAGAATCACAGTGAAAGGGGTCTGACCTTTGATGATATGAACTTCATGTCGCTTCAAAACCAATTAAGGTCCCAATTTAAATTTCACCAATGAGGCTTATTCACCAAGGTGCAGATCCCCTGCTGATATACCTGGAAGTTCCTGGAGGACTAGCTCCCTATCATTTGCAATAGTTCCCTGCCAAGAAGTAGCTACTTAAATCAAAATGGCTTGGCTGCTTCTGACCGGCACAACATAGGAAAACCAGATAGAGTTTGTATGGAATAGATTTTTGTTTCTCTTTGAATCTACATAGTGACTGGTGTATAAAGATTCCATTATGGGCTCTTTTCTAATAGGAATAAACAAACTTATGTACACAACATTAAGCAAGCTTTAAGAGTTAGTGAGTTGAGTGAAAGTCTGCTTTGATTTTCAGGGTTGTTGAGAGCCCTTTCCACTATCTTGTCACCTGCCTCACACATTGTCTAGAAGGTATGCCACTGAAGTCATTCTTTTGGGCTGTGAGGTCATTGAAGCCAACCCAACTCACCTCGGGCATCTCAATTCTCTGTGACTGCATCACAACCCCTTCAAAAGTAGCTTCTTAAGGCACCACTTTATTAATTTGTCCTGGTTCTATTTTTGACTTACCTCGGTGGGGAGGGAACCTCTGCTCTGTGCAGGGACTCCTCTGGTCCAGGTAGCATGGCAGCAGTGAACTTGGAAGAGTACGAGCTCCCAGGTGCAAATGTTTCTCATGCCTCTAATTGCTTTCTGCTTGTCTAGACACACAGACTAAGTCTCCTGACTAAGCCAGAGTCAAGGTGGGAGCACATGAATACAGGAAGTCTGGTCCACTGGAGGCCACCATGGGAAAAATCGGATAGCCAGTTAGATGTTACATATGGTGGTTGATAGGTGTACACTCTCCTAAAGGTAGGTCATACTGTAGTGTTTTAAAGTGCTTAGCCCCCATTAGCTCTCAAGATTCTGTAGTTCTTGGATTGCCTTTCTTTGGATTACCAACATGGGTTGCAATGTGGAATTTGAAACCCCCAACTGCTTTGAGAGACAAAGGTGAGACTTTCCCCTCCTGTGAAGATTTACAGTCTCTGAGACCCAAATGGGAAGTTTTATTCTGTGCTATAAGCTTGCCATGAGTCGGAATTAATGCGATGTCAGTGAGAGGTTTATGCACGCGCGCGCGCACACACACACACACACACAAAACGTCTGTGAGTTTAATAATATTCTGTTTAAACTAAATCCTTAAGAAATGTTTATCCACGCCAACTGTTGATGTCATGGTTATGTGTTGGGCTGTTATCCGAAAGGAGGCAATTTAAAGCCACCAGTCACTCCAGGGGAGAAAGATGAGTTTTTTCTAATGCCATAGATAGTTACAGTCTCAGAAACCAGAGGGGCAGTGAGTTTGTTTGTTTATTTAGAATTTTCTGAGTTTGGATTGAGTTCTGTTGAGTTTGTCAAAATTCAGCAACCCCAGTTTTCCGGGGTTTTTTTTCTATCTGAAAGGCAGATATGATATACCAAATTAGTTGTAGGACTACAATATTGCTTAACTCCAGTCTGCATTTCATCCTGAATTCACATCCTCAATAAAGGTTTCTTAGCTGGCTGCTCTGAATGTCCTCGGACTGTGCTGGGGATATAAAAGAGAACAAAAACAGACCAAAATTCTTAATAAGTAAACCAGAAGAATTACAGGATCAGGACTATGGAAATCACACACACACACACACACAAAGTAGTTGTGCCATTTAGTTCTCTTCGGAGATGGTGACATATAAGAACAGTCTGAAAGAAAATACATTGACCTGGACAAGCAGATATTTGGGGAAGGACTCTTTAAAGCACCAGGAGAGAAAAACATCAGTGCTTGGCTGGGTGCCTGACCTCTGTGTTTAGGAACCAAGGAGGAGGATATTATGGAGTGAGCAGAGTCAGTGAGTGGAGTCACAGAGAGGGCTTGGGAACTAGACCATGGAAGGTCCTGAATATCACCGAGACCTTGACTTTTGCCTTCAATGAGGCATAGAGGTGTCATTTAACCTGCTGCTCACTTCCAGGAAAGGCTGTCAGAGGAAGTGAGGGGGAAAAACTACAGATTCTAGCCCAAATCTGGACTGTGAGAATCTTTGGAGTGTTGGGGGAGAGGTGTCAATTTAAAATTATTTGCATTCCAAATTGCTCCCAGCTGCTTCCCATGTCCCCTAAACTATGTGTGTGCGGTAGTTGCCTGATCCACTAACACATTTCAACCATCCAAGAGCAGATAATCACCCTCCATTTTGCCATCTGGGTCACGTTAAATGAGGCCCACTTCCAGTTAGGTTAATGAAGCTAAGAGGAGGCTGCATAGTTTTTTTGTTTATTTGTTTTGTTTTGTTTTTGCAAATCAATGCTGATCTAGCACCTTAGAATTTCCCCACAGGACTCCTGGAAGAAATATTTGCATCTTCACCAAGGTGCTTATGTGCAATTCACACAGGAACATCAAGTTAGCCTTCTTAATCAAATGAGTAGCTTTGCAATTTGTACATGAAAACCCCTGCTGAAATTTGAGCCCAGAACCCTTGGAACTAAAAACTACAGTTCAGCTCCTTATAAGATGAAGGAGAATGACTGATTACAGGGATGAGCACAGGGTTTTCTGGCATCCTTCTCAGGCCTGGAACCATTATCAAGCAAAGACATCTCAGCAGGTTGTGGAAGTGCATATTCCCTCTGAGCCCAGGCACACTTCAAGCCTCATTTTTTAAAAGGGAATTCTAGATTGGTGAATTTGCCTTAAAACTAGTTATGAAGTAGCAGAACATCGCTTGGAAGTTTCTCTTTGAACAGCAACAATTGTTTTTCCCTACCAGATGTAATATTGGTATCCTCCCATATTTGTTACAGTTCTTATTGAGTAGAAAAGAGAAATTAGAACATGTCGTTGGGGTTGGATTCAAAGAAACAAAACCTGTTATCAACTGATTTTGAATTTTCAAAAAGTGATTTCAGGTCAAAACTTGAAACCATTTTTAAGCATAGATTAAAATTAAGTCGTTAGTTATTTTTTGTAAAATATGTTTGGTCCCCTTGAGAGAGAAAGATGAAACTATCCACTCCCAGTAAGGTTTACAACCTCAGGAACTCAATGGAGCATTTCTGTTCTTTGCCGTAAAGTGGCTATGAGTGGAATTCACTCCGTGGATGAATGGATGCGTTCTTTTCCCTTGTATTAATAATTTGTTCTGTTCTAGAAAACTGACCTGGACAAAAAAACTAGAAAGTCAAAATTGCTTTCAGGCATTTGTTAGAAACTAGACATCTGCAGGAGAGACTTCAGGCATGAGATGCCATAGGCAGAAGAGTCTCTTGGAGCTTACAATGTAAATAGTGTTTGTCAGGCTGTTATCTCAGTCAAGAATCAGTGTATGCTTCTTGCACAAAATTTCTGGTCTGGGCAGTTTATGCAGTTTTATGGGTTTTATGAGCTCTTTCCCAGCTTCCTTTTCAGTTGACATTGATGCAGGCACAGTTGAACCAAATTGGAGTCTGGCAACTCAAAATAGTCTGTAGCAAGGGACTCTGGGATGTGTAGCATTACTGACTGGGCATTCACACAACACCTGATTCCTAGTTCATGTATTTAGTTCATGCCAAAGCTGTCATTGTGGGTCACTTAGCAGCCAGGACTGGTGATGACAGAATAAAAGGAAGGCTTCTTAACAGCTCTGGATATGCAAATGACACAACCTTACTTGCTGAAAGAGAAGAGGTCTTGAAGCACTTGCTGATGAAGATTGTCCTTCATCCTATAAAACCGATCAACTTGGGATGAAGTTTTACAGTGGTTTATGAGGGTCTTTCACTTTTATCATCTCACACTGCTGGCATCTGAATAAAGTGCTTGTGGAAAGAAAAAAAAAATTGCAACTTCATGTATAGATTACAATTCAGCATAAAGAATACCCAAATCCTCACCACTGAACCAATAGACTACATCATACTCAAAGGAGAAGTGACCAAAGTTGTCAGTGATTTCATCATGTTTGGGTCCGTAGTCCATACTCATGGAAAGCAGTCAAGAGATGAAAGGACCCATTGCATTACGTCAATCTGCTGCACAAGACCTCTTGAACATGTTGAAGACACGAATGTTACTTTGAGGTCTAAAGTGTGCTTGTCCCAAGCCATGCTATGTTCACTTGTCTCATATGTGTATGAAAGTTAGACATGGAATAAGGAAGACCCCAAAGAAATATCGATGCGGTTGAATTACGGTGTTAATGAAAAATATTGAAAGTACCATGGACTGCCACAACGACAAACACGGCTGGCTTGGAAGTACAACCAGAATGCCCCTCAGAAGTGAGGTGGGCAAGCATTTGTCTTATGTACTTTGCAAATGTTATCAGGAGAGGCCAGTCCCTGGAGAAGGACATCATGCTTTGTTAAGTAGAGGGGCAGTGAAAGTAGAGGAAGGCCCTCCACAAGACGGATGAACACAGTGACTGCAACAGTGGGCCCAGGCACAGGAACAATTATGAAGATGGCACAGGACCATGTGATGTTTCCTTCTGCTGCACAGAGGGTCACATGAGTCAGAACCAACTCAATTTCGCCTACCAGCCACAGTAGAAATGACAAGTGTCCTTGTGTACGCTTCGTAAACCAGTTGAAACCATTTTCTGATAAGGCAGAAGTTGGTTATCTGAAAGATCACTGGACAGACTCTCAAGGAGGTCTCATGTGTCAATGAACAACGTCACATGGTCTGTCGTGTTTCTGTTAGCAAAAAAAAAGAAACAAAAAGAGAAATTCAAACGCATTGCCATCAAGTCAATTCTGACTCACAGTGACCCTAGAACAGGGAAGAACTCCACCCCCTGGGGGGACAGGTTGAGACTACAGCACTCTACAGGAGTAGAAATTTTCATCTACTCCGCAGAGGAGCTGGTGGGTTTTGCCTGCTGACCTTGCTGTTAACTCTGCAGGGAATAACCTCTACCCCAGGGTTCCTTCATGAATGAACATGCTACTGCCTATGGATGCTCCCCTCAAGACATTGTTTCTGCGACCTATGGTTTCTCCACAGGTCATCTGCTTCCTTGATTTTACCATAATTTCTACATCAGTTCCAAAACAGAAATTTTCAGAAGTGAAAGTCACTGTAATTGCCTCTGTTGGTTAAATTACCTAGCATATAAGCCCAGAAGATGCTAAGTTAAGTAACATATGATCTCCGCTGGATCTTGGTGTAAAGGGAGTTTCTTTTGGAAATCTTTGTTTTCTTAGCCTTGTGGGCTGCAGGAAGCTTGCTTTGACTGAGCTGACATTTCCTGGGCTCACCAATTGATGGTTTGGGGTAACTCTTGCTTCTTTGCTATAACTAGCCTTCAGACTTTTTATTTCTTCATTTACATGTCTATTTGGAAATTTTTAAATAATATGTAATCACTCTTACATGTGTATTTCAGAGTACCATAAACATTTATTGTTCATGCTATTATCATTTCCCATTTTCTTACCAGGTTCACCATTAATCTTTTTATTTTGATTAAGTTATTCTACTAGATAATATCTGCTCTGTTGGGTGGTTTCACTGTTCAGCCTGCTAGGTCATCCTTTACATTTTCATGAAGTCTCTCTCTCCTCTTCTAGGTATTGTGGTGTTAGTTTATCCTATCTCCCAACTATACACATTTTTATTAGAATCAAAAAGAACAAGTCTTTGGCTTGTTCAATATTAGTGACTTTCATTATTAATTTTAAGTAGATAGATAGAAATTCCTATAGACTAAATATAGAGATGATAGTATACTTCATAAATGAAAACTGTACGTGATTTTTCTGACATCTTTGATTTCCTTTATTATCTTTCCCTTTAAAAGCCAATATCAATATTCAGTCCATTTCTGTTTTTCTTCCAAATATTTCTTTGACTCTGTGATAATTTTCATATCTTTCTTCTCATGCTATTGATACTGATAACACAACCAGCCAGTAAAAAAAAAATGTTTCTCCTTTTTTCCACTTACAAAGCAGAAAAAAGAAAGAAAAATAGCATATTTTTGTCTTACAGTCATTTTTAAAAACACAATAATAGGGTCTCTTCATATCACATAGGTGGGTTGTATGATATCTTTTAAGGTAGCTATATATCAATGTGCCCTAACCAACTTGTTTTCTTCCATATGTGTGTCAAAAAAAAGGACACAGTGAAGGTTTATTCTCTAATACAAACCATACTACCAAATCAGAGCTTGCATGTACTTTATTGTTTATTCTTTAACATGAATAGGAAAGCCAAGGATTTTCCAAGGAGAAGAGCAATCTACCTGGTCAACAAAATCAGTGTAGCATTTCAATGCCATTAATTAAGAATCAGTGTCTCCTTTTGTCTTTGAAAAACAAAATATAGTCCACAAATTTATGCTACACTGGGCAGTTACTGTGGTCTGTACTAGGATTTATTATTATATTGAAATTGTATAGAAATTCAAATAATATTGAGCTTTTGAAAGGTAAAGGCAACATAGCGTAACAAAGAAAGGGGATAGTGTCTTAGCTCAAATTATACCAATTACTTGGAACCCAGAAACTACTTCACAGAAGACAGACAAGACTCTCTGCTTCCATAGAGATCTACAGTCAGAAACACAGAAGGCAGGTCATCTCAGAGCTAAGGATCTCTAGGACGGGAATGACTCCATGGCAGTGAGTTGGATTTGTGTTTTTCAGAAGTCAGGTTCTGATTGTATTCTTAAAAATGGGATTAACTGTGCTGTACATAAGGGACTTGTTCGCTGTCTGTCAAATAAGCTCAGAGCTACAATTGGTTTTTGTTTTGTTTTGTTTTGTTTTGTGGGCAACAATGCCTCTGGTGGTCGTGGGCGCTACCCAGTGCTGCTCCTGAGAGCCACTGCTGGATTTGAACCACCAAACCCGCAGGCCACAGTCCTGCACTCAACCACTTACGCCACCGGGGCTCAGCCCCTACAATTGGTTTTATCAAGTTTTTATCAAACAATGATTGTACTGAAAAACTATGCAGATTTTACCTAGCAATTTGGTAGTGATATGATTTGACAGCTATGGAATGATATTATCATCCTTCATTGTGAGATCAAATGTGGTTGGATTTTCACAGAATTCTCATTTTTTAAAAATACTTTTATTGGGGGCTCTTGCATCTCTTATCACAATCCATACATAAATCCAGTGTGTTAAGCATATTTGCATATATGCTGCCTTCATTGTTTTCAAAGGATTCTCCTCCCACTTGAGCCCCCTGATATCAACTACTCATTTCTTCCCCCTCCCCTACTCACCTTTGCTCACAAAGACTCAGTAAGTTACAGATTATTATTTCCTTATCTTGCATTGGCCTCCATTGCTCCTCACCCACCTTTCCACTATTTGTCCCCCTAGGCCTGGATTCTGGATTGATTCACATGATCGATTCTCCCTTTCTTCCCCCACCATCCCCTAATCCAACTGGTATCTTTACTTCCATTGTTGGCTCTGAGGCGGTCTATCGATGCTGGATTCCCTGGGTTGTGGGATCTCACCTGAAGCCGTGTGCATGCTCTGGTCTAATCTAATTTGTAAGATAGAATTGAGGTCATGAGAGTAGGGATAGGCAGCAAAGAACCAGAGGAGAGTTGTGCATTTCATCGATGCTGTACTGCACCCAGACTGGCTTGTCTCTTCCCTGTGACTCCTCTGTGAGGGAATGTCCAATTGTCTACAGACAGGCATTGGGTCTCAACTCCATGCCTGCTCCCACCCCATTCACCTTGAATATGGTTTTGTTCTGAGTCTTGGTGGCCTCATACTCGATCCCATTGACACCTCATGATCACACAGGTTTGTATGTGTCTTCCATGTGAGCTTTGTTGCTTCTGAGTTAGGTGGCTGCTTGTCTATTTTCAAGTCTTTGAGACTCCAGATACTAAATCTTTTGATAGCCATGCACCATCAGCTTTCTTCATCACATTTGCATATGCACCCATTTTGTCTTCAATGATCATATCAGGAAGATGAGTATCACAGAGTGCCTGATTGTTAGAACAAAGTGTTCTTGCATTAAGGGAGCACTTGAGTAGAAGACCAATGTTCATCTGCAAACTTATTTCTTAACATATAAGTACCTAGTTTTATTCCTCTCTTGTTGTATATGTATTTACATATTTACATGCCTGGATTTAGACGTCTATAAATGTCCTTCACCTTCTCTCTCTTTTCTCTATTTCTTTTTACTTTCTTTTTGTCCCACCATCAATGCTTGGCCTTCATTCCAGTTTAGTAATTCCTTGCTGCTACATTGCTCTTGATTAAGCCATTATGCATCCTACAACCTTTCTTCCATTGATTGTAGTCCACTTGTTGTTTCCTTTTCCCTGGGTTGGTTACCACTCCCTTCCTTTCTCCCACTTCCCCTTCTCCCATACCACTCCCCACCCCACTCCCCTGGAACCATTGGCCCTGTTCTTTTCTTCTCTGAATTATTTATACTGACTATGTTATCAAATTAATGCAGATGCATTAATAAGTGCAAAAACCTGGCAAAACCAAATAAAACAACAAAAGAAGTCAAAATAAACAAGTTGATAACAACAAGAACAACCAAAAATCAAAAACAAGATGACACTAACATAAAGAAAATCACTGACAAAACTATAAAGAGTTCAAGGTCTGTTTGTTGGGTTCCATGAGTATTTTCCCTTCGAGTCTGATGGTGTGCCACACTCTGCCTCCAAAGTCTATTTTTGGTATTCCCCAGAGTTTTCATCACTCTACTCCCAATGCACCAATATTAGGAATTCAACATCCCAGCATGTACCAGGGAATCAATAGAGAGATCTCCGGCCAGCCATAACCCCAACTATGTAGACACCACCCTATGCCTCAGAAGAATGTGCTTCAGAGGACAGCACTGGGGCTACAATTTGAGGAGAAGGGAACATCTGATAGAGTTCACAGGAGAAATGAAAAGGGACGGAGAGGGAGGAAAGAATATCCTGGCTCACCAAGTCCCAAGGACAGTGTTCCTGCTTAGAGCAGACAACCCATGAGGAGGACCATAGGTCAGCCCCACTAAGGAACAAGGTATCACTCACGGAACCATAATGCTGCCAGGGGTGGTGGACAGCAGTGGAGACACCGTGCAGGAATAGTGCATGGTCTGACTCTACCATACTGGACAAGGCACTGAGGGGGTGCAGCAGAGCAGCAGGAAGAAGGCTGATTTTTTGTAGCAATTTGTACTCAAAACCCTAAGTACTCATTGAAAAGTGAGCATATTATAGAGATTTCAGAAATTTGATTTTTATGCTAAAATGAAATCTTTACAGTTAGATTTTTTTTAAGTCCCTACTTTGGCCAGATTTAAACTTCCTATTTCTTTTATTCCTCTTTTCCATCTTAATTACTTAATCATATGTCAAGAATCAGTGCACACATTTATAGGCTAAAAGATACACTATATGAATTAATAGATGGAAATTTAATAGTATATTAATTTTGATAGTTTATTTCATTCTATAAACAGGACCAACTACAGAATGAAAGTTTACCACATTTTTCTTTCCATTAATAAAGATATCTAGCTTATTTGTAACCTGGTTTAACTTATCCCAGAAGAAGACTAGGGCATTAGTATTTTTATAAAGTTAAATAAATAAACAGATAAATTATACTATCACAAGTCCATGCTTCCATAGAATCAATTCGAAGTATTTAAAAGTATAACTCTGATCTCCAAAGTTCTCAGTGACTAACTGTTCAAAAGTAAATCACCTGTGGGTAGATTTTCTCATTGTACCTCTGTGTAGGGTCAAACCTTCAAACTATATGCAGACAAACATGCTAACTGCTTATACTACCCAAGAACTCAGGGATCAAATACAAGAAAGACTGCTAAAATGAATAGTATGTTTTCATTGTAAGAAGTAGTTGATTGGCTACAATTGCATTTTTCTTCTTATTTACCTCAAATCCTTTCTTGAAGCAAGATTGACTATAAATTGCATAGCGAAAGAAAAGGGGGAAACAACCCAATCTCTTGGTATTCTGCTCTAGAATGTATGTGATATGTGATCTGTCACTTGTTTTAATTAATGTGATACAAGAAATAAGGACAATCTTAGATTTTATTGGGGGGGAAATCAGGATTTAGGTGACTTCAAATTATGGTTTCTGTTATATGAGGGAAAGGATGAAAGAAAGCGCTGAAGATTATCTGATTCGGATCTTCACCATTTTGTGCTGTGTAGGGAGAAAGGAGAAAGAAAAACCTCTCCCATTACAGGGGTGAATCAACAGGATCTCGTTACACCTTGCATGGAGCTACTAAAAACTGTGGCTTTTGTTCATTTGAATGTTTGCCAGTGGGTCTGCAAATATTGGTGGTGATTGAAGGATTTCATTGTGTGTTAGATTTGGGTTTTATATTTTTATTAATAGTGTCTTTTAGCCTGGGTTCTCTAAAAAGCAAAGCAGGGAGAAGTCAGAAAATATTTGCTCATCTGCCGGGTGATTGTTTAATGGCAGGAAAGGTCTTCTGGAGGAGATAAACAGGAGACATTTCTTCACTCTGCACTTGCTCATTGGTCAAGGGCTCATGGGGCAATCGCCACCAATAGGCCCCCCCCCTTGCTCTTTAGCACCAGGCATCCAGGGTAGCTGATCAGGCAGGTCTTCAGTGTCAATAGGAAATCCCCAGAGCAGGGCATAAATGAGCCACACGTAGGATGGGAATGAAGCAAGGCACTTTGAGCTGTCCTACATGAACATGATTGGGCTTCAATTGAGTAATTTTAGTCACAGCTAGAATACAGACGTTTCTAGAGGCAAGGAGCCATATGAGGCAAAAGGATCTGGAATAAGCTCATAGCAGGAAGTGCTATGAACTGCAGTGATGTAACCTGGGACCCAAACTTCTAGCCCCTTTAGGCTTCCACATCACCTAATAGTGTTATGCAAGACTGCAGCAGTTTCTGAGAAACTCAGTGTAAGAAAGTGAGAGGTAAAATCTAACTTTTGAAATCTCTTTAGCCTTGAAGACAATCCCAGATTGATAGATTGCATTTAACCTTGTATGTAAGACCTATATGATTCAAACACTCTTCCTTCACAACCCTCATCTCAATTTGTAAAATTCAGGAGTGATTATTGACAAAAGAGTGGTGAACTCATTGCTGTTCACTGACATTCAAGGCTCTGTTCCTGCTTGACATCTTTGAGGTTTGCATAGTTTCCCTTAAGATCAATGGCAGTTGGTGCTACTCTACTGTTCTTCTCTAAGGGTTTTAGTGGAATAATAAATGTAACTACTCCCTCTATTTTCATTATGGCGATCAGCACATATGATATTTAACAATTTTCAAATATCAAGAGTAAGATAGATAGAGAAACTGTCTATAAAGTACAAATATATTTATGGCAGAAAAGGAGTAAGCTAACATCTTATAAAGAAGCTCTTTGTTTATCAACAATTTTAAACTCTTTGGTCTAAGAATATTGGATAGACTACATGTATGGACTTAGGGAGATGAAATTTTCAGATAAGGCTTACCTCTGTTACTTGTATAATATCTCACAAGTCTCTTATGCTCCTTAAATTTATGTTCCCTCATATTAACTATTTCTAACTCAATAGTTGTTGCAAACATTAAATGGAACAGTTTATTCTGAGTTACATAATAATCTGTAAATATTCTACCTATCTTATAAACCATTGGCATATATTCAAACTGCTACATTATCTGCTATAATTTACCTCAAAAAATGACTGATGACAATGAGGTTATCTTTTTCATTGACTAGAAAAATTGGATGGATGGATGGATGGATGGATGGATGGGTATTTGGACGTACTTCAATGGAAAATCCATTTGGTTTACATTGATAACTCATTATGTCTAGAAATTTTGAAATTATTCCTTGATTCACATACATTTATATTGCATGCCTAACATGTGTCTAGCACTGCACTTAGAATTTGGATATAAAGCACTGCCTGTGACTTTGACTAGATTTGGCAAAGTAGAAAGGCAGAAATACATTCAGAAAACAGAGTTATCCTATGTACAGAACTGTTGGAATCTTCTTGTCTGTCCTAACTCATCCTGAGCTTCCCAGCGGCCAGAACAGCAGAGTGAAGCAGGACTGGATCCTACACCTGTCCTCCCATGGGAGTTGTTTGTGCTCATTCTTAGTGCCACCAGGTCAATTCATCCTGTTGAGAGACTTCCTCTTTTTCACCGAACGCTACTTTATCACTAATAATGATTTTCTCCTGCAAATGGTCCTTCCTGGTAACAAGTCCAATCTCACCATCTTCCTTCTCCTTAGCAGTCTTTCTGTGCATGCTCTAAGACAGGTCTGCTTGTTTTTCCTGCAGTCCATATTCTCAGCCAACACCATGATTCAAACACAGCAATTCTTTCTCCATCTTTCTTATCCATTGTCCAACTTTCACATTCATCTGAAATGATTGAAAAAAGACCCTCCGTCTTCAAAGGGATATTTTTTTGTTTTCAACACTTACAAATGCTGTCTTCTGCAGAAGATTCCCCCAATGCAAAACAATGTTTAATTGCTGAAGTGGTGCATCCAGGAAGGTGTTATTTTTCTTTTAATCTAAGCAAAATTAATTTTTTGACAAATTTAATCTTTTCTCTCTTTAGCTTGTGGCTCTTTATTGGTCCAGTTGTGAGGGCATTTGTTTTCTTTGTGTTCATGTGTAACATATTGAAGCTGTCATCTTGCATCTTCGTCAGTAAGCCCTTCAATTTCTCTTTGTTTTCAGCAGAGTCTCGTCTTCTGCATATCAGAGGTAATTAATGAGCTTCCTTCCATTCATGATTCCCTGTTCTTTTCCATATAGCCTCACTTCTAGGATTTAATACTATGATAAAAGAGTACAGTCCTGACACTCCCCTGTCCTGACTCTAAGTCTTCTACTATCCCTGTTCTTTAGAAATGATTACCTAAAATAAATGTACTGCACTTGGGGAAAAGTGGAATTGAAGGGAAAAACTTTTACTTTTAACCCTTAGTTATGGCTGAGCCCCAGTGGCGAAGTGGTTGAGTGAGGGACTGTGGCCCACTGGCTTGGTGGTTCATATCCAGCAGCAGCGAGGCTGGGCCTCCCACTCCCACCAGAGGGCAATGAAGCCAAAAACAAGAACAACAACAAAAACCCTCAGTAATATCAGATTCATGTGTGCCTTCTGAAATGCATGCTTCTCGTGAATCATATTCACTGTAAAATTTAAATTTAAAGGCATATGAATAAGAAAATATATTTATTGTAGGTAAAACTGAGTAAAATAGACAAGCAAATGACTAGGTGTGTAAATACCTGGATCTTCAAGAAACTGAAATTCTGTGCTGTGAAATAACTGAACAGTCTAGGTACTCTTTAGTCATTCATAGTAAGTTCTTCACTATTTGAATTGGTAGAAATTGCAATTTGCATAAATTGTAAAGGCTCTGTTAGTAAGACAACACATGGAGAACTGTCTCTGGAAATCAGCCATAACTGAGAGTATGTCCTGCCATAAAATCGATTCCAACACATACAGGGTTTCCGAGGTTGCCAATCTTTTTTTCTTCATTGGAAACTAGCTCGTGCAACAAAGAGAAAGGGAAGTTTGTTTTCATTTTACTTTCCTTCCCTTGTACCCACTCAGACCAGCAATTATGTCTGATGGGTCGGGAGTTTTTTTCAGATGGTGGCCCACCTCTCTCGTTTTCCAAATTTTATTCATTATTATTATTTCCCTTTAATCTGAGGAATATAACATATATGATGGAAAACATACTGTATGCAGCTGCATGCTCATCTCATCCAAACATGGCCGTATCCTAGTCAACAGGTATCTGCCACCCCTCTGCCCCCATGCCTTCTTTATTATACTTCTTTGTTGTCTTTTTCTAGGGTTTGTCTTTGTCCACCCTCCCTCCTTACCTCTTCCCCTCCCCTGCGGCCCATACTCTAGCCTTTTCATAGTCTTCACAGTCTGTTGCTTGTGTTAGAACCACCCCCCCCCCGCTTTCCATGGTCATTGTGGTGTCCTGAAATCTGTGTCATTATGAGCTGTACTGATTTTGCTGAGCACATGGGTCTTCCAACTTGACCGTTTCATGAGATGTCTGACAGAAGAGTCATTGGGTTTTGTCTGTTGGTTGGTTGGTTTTTGTGGTTGCTGTTGGTTTTGGGGGGGCTGTGTATGCAAAAGACTCCATTGTATGTACCTAGCCAAGTTGGTTTCTTCATTCCTCTCACAACGGATTCTTGATGGTCCTCATCATTTTGCTGTTATAGAAATTGCTGCCATAACCAAGGGTGTGCATATATCCATTCCTACTTTTTTCCTTATTATTTTATGGCATATGCCAAGTAGAGCGAGGGCAGCATCGCGAGGACTTTGCGTTTGTCTTGGTTTGGGAAGCACCACATTGCTTGCCATCGTGGGGTTCAAGTCTGCAGTCCCAGCAACCACGTGTGAGCTGTCCGCTCCACCAGCATATGTCATGGTCTGTCTTTTTAAATTTTGCAAAGAGCGTCCCTGTGAGGGGGTATCTCATTCTTTTCATTTATATTCTCTGAGGTTGTAAATTGTTATGGGAGCATCGTCTCTCTCCTGCTGAGAGCCTTACGTACTTGGAAACACCCACCTTTGGGTTAGCGGCACCACCTTTTCCACCCCCCACCCTTACCCACCCCCGCCCCCGTCCATAAATAACACAGCAGAGCCCTGGAAGTGCAAAGGTGAAAGGTTTGGTTCCTAACCAAAGGGTTGGCAGTTCAAATGGAGCCAGCCTTTTCAGGGGAGGAAGCCGTGGCAGTCAAAAAGGAAGCGGAGGCAGCCTGCTTACAACATAGATTTACAGCCTTATGAATCTCGTGGGTCGGGTCGGTTCTACTCCCCCCTAGGCTGTTGAGTCCCAATCCTCTCCATGGCAACGAGTTTCCCCTTTGTATTGTTTTTGGTCACGGAGAGGTAACTGATTTCACAACATTCCATCCAAGGACCTCGTTGCTTCGTGGTCACATCAGCTTCAAAAGTAGATATATATTTTAAGTGGCAAGATAAAAGGGAAACATTAGACGGGTTTGCTATAAAGCATCAATTGAACTATTTTGTGATTTTGGTGATCAGGTAATCTAATTTATAGCCCAAAGTTATTAGGAAGCTGTATGGGCTCAGTGGAAGTATATGAATGTTGGAAGTTCCTCCCTCCCCCAATTTCGAGTGTGTGTGTGTGTGTGTGTGTGAGTGTGGCTGTGAAGAAACTCATTTTAAGTTGGGGGAGGGGAGAAGCTGAGCATTGCTGCCACCTACTGCTCAGAGAGCTGTCCTGCACTGCTATGGATCCATTGTTCCCACCAAAGCATGCCTTATGAATATTTAAATATTGATAGCATCCAAATAACAGACCCATTCAGTTGACTACAGAAATAACTTCTCAAATCAGCTGGTCGGAAGTCAGTACTGGAACTCAGTCAGAGAATGGCGGTTTGATTGCAGTCAAGAGTGTAGCGTCTAGAAAAATGCTGAATTTTGTGTTCCACACACTCAAAATATCTCAACTGTCTGTGTGTGTAGAGTACTTCCTATTGAAATGGATGACCGCGTCACCCAGAGTCGTTTCACTTGCATTGTGCTAATGAAGCTCACGGGTGACAGAAATAAAAAAGACACTTAAGACTTAAAAGAGCGTTGAGGAGAACGCACATTGTTTGCTGTCGGTCGGGGAAGACTACTCCATGCAGGGAAAGAACAGTTCACGGGATGGGGAGGCGGGCTTTCTTCAGCAAAGGGTCTTCCCTCTTCTCCAGGTAGTGAGGACAGTGCATCTGCGTGCAGCGTGCCAGCCAGCTCCTGCCGAACCATCCTGGCGGGGAGATCACTGACAAGCCAAATGAGCGCTGGCCAAGGGCTCTATTGGCTTAATAGGAAAAGTTATTACCTTTGCTTGTCATCCGAAGCAGGCTAATGGAGCTCTCCTGGGTCTCTGTCCAGACACTACCTGGCATCAATTACCAGGATCTCAATTAAAGTCAGGAGTAGGAAATGTGAAGTCCAAAATGAAAACCCGAACCCAGGACTGACATAGGCTAACTTCCATTTGCAATCTCCTGAGGTCCAGTGCGTTCAGTCACATGCATACCGTCAGACGCTTTACATGGCTGGGTAGTGAAGAAGGAGCAGAGGATGGGAATCCCTGTGTTCTAGGCTGCTTGACTTGGGGATATTTGTAATCGGTGGGGTTAGGCTTCATAGTTTCTACATACCTCAGGCAAAATATGGTTTCAAAACAATATGTGAGCAGATACAAGAAATTAAAACAAACTGAATTTTCATCCCCTTAATGTCTTCTGTCAGTCTCCAAAATTCTGCTGTTGAAGGCCGTTCTTCTTCTTTTTTTTTTTTTTTTTTGTGGGCATCACTGCCTCTGGTGGTTGTGGGCGCTACCCAGCTGCCACTGGATTTGAACCGCCAAGCCTGTGGGCTGCAGTTCCGCACTCAACCACTTACGCCACCGGGGCTCAGCCCTGAAGGCCGTTCTTAGGTATATCCACACAAAGCATGTACTTATATTTTCTACCTAAGTATTCCTAGGTTAAAATTATTCCTAAAACAAGATAGCTCATGTAGATTGCCAATGCATAATTTTAAGTAGACAAGAAAATACAAGCTTATTCTAATATTATCTTATTAGTATTAATAATAATACTGTAATTAGTAATATTTTATTACTAAAAGAGCTGAAAGAGCTCAATAGAATCTGTTTTACTCCTTGGAGGGGCTGAGAACTCCCAGTTGTAGGTACCAACATGGATATCTTTTGCAATGGTTTATGAAGCACATTTTATGGCCTTAGAATTCCCATGTTTGGTTTCTGGCCTTCCTAGATTTATGAATAGTGTGTAGAATTTCTCCATTCATACTGTCCTATCACTCATATTGACAAATGGCTTAGCGGTTTCTTTTCTTCCTGCCTTTCCTTTTCTTATTTTTTTGTAATCGAACTAATTCTCAGAAGTACTGCTAGTGCTTTCAGTGAAAATAGGTGCATGAGTCCACGAAAGCAGATGAAAAAGTCTCTACAAAATAGCAAGCAAACAGATGGTTTAGTTGCCATAGACACATTTTTAATGTTACCCTGATGCAATACAAAATATACCTCTTGTCCTCAGCTCCCTGTCTGCTTCTATGCTATTTCCTTGTGAATGAAACAATAGTATTGATTTATGACACATTTCTCTTGGGTTCAGATCCAAAACACTCTATCTACAAAATGAAATTAGGAGAACAGGAAGACTCTTCACTTGAAAACACAACCTTTGCATTCAATAAAACCACATCAAACATCTTATTAACTTTCATATGCTGTTGTTCACTTTACTTTTTTGAATGATAATGGATGATTGAAGAAATTCAGTCATAGAGCACAGAAAAGAGCATATTCGGAAACTTTTAAAAGGAGATCTAAGTATGATGAAATTGAGTCATCCAGCACTTTTGAAGTCCACAGTGCTTCTTGGAGTTGAGCTCTATACATGTCCTGAGTAACACTATTTTGGTATCTTTATTACACTTTTTAACTGAACTCAAGACTCCAGAGATAAAGCTTTAATAGCATGAATTTAATTACATTCTTATTAAATGAGAGAGGCATGGACTTTGTTTAATCTATTCAAATATTAAATTATCGCTTCTCTTGAGGTGTTACCATCGATGGAAAAGCTACATTTGACCATTTGTTAAAATGGAAAATCATTTGGAAGTGAGGCTCCAAACTGTTTTCTTCACATTTTTATATTATTGGGGGGAAAACATAACTAGTAATAGATTATATGATATTAATGTTCTAGAAAAAGAAGGAAATTTCATGAATTCATTTTCAGGGCAGCCATTTTTCTAACTGCAGGTAGTCACTGATTCATGATATGGTTGCATTCTAATTAATTATATTAGAATCATCTTTTCCTGTTATACATTGTATCATCAATGCTATGTCCTATATACAATGTTGTGTTGTGTAATTTGCTGATGTTTTCATTCTGTGATGTCCACTTACAGGTGGTTATATGTTATAATTCCAGCTTTGAGAGATAAAACAGATTTGTAAAATTTTTCATAATGAATTTCAAAAGTAAAAAAACAAGAAAATTAGGTATTTGATTAACATGATAATTGACTTAAAATAAAGTTGTTGTAATAAATCCCATCTTCAAGTTGGGGACTACTTAAGAATATATACTGTCAGGCTGAGCCCCGGTGGCGTAGTGATTGCGCACGGGACTCTGGCCCACTGAGTTGGAGGTTCAAATCCAGCAGTAAGGCTGGGCCTCCTACTCCCACCACCAGAGGGCAGTGATGCCCCCTCAAAAAAAAATTTTATACTGTCTGAGGAGCATATTAAATAATTTCATAATATGTATTTTATTGGGAAATGAAATTTTATTTTTATTTAAATTATTTGGTTTTTAATCAATTATTTTAAGTCATTGAATAATTTAACATGACATCTATATATCAGATGAAGGTTGATTGAAATCAGAGAATATCAAAAAGGTATTTATTTGTTTTATTGACGATACAAAGATATTGGACTCTATGGATCATAACAAAGTAGGATAACATTAAGAAGAATGGGAATTCCAGAACACGTTGCTGGGCTCATGCGGAATGTGTTCATGGACCAAGAACAGAACGAGGGAAGGGTACACAGTTTAAAATCAAGAAGGCATATATCTGGACTGGCCTCTTTTATCATACTTATCCAAACCCTCTGTTGAACAAGTCAACTACAACTCTGGACTAGTGGGAGAAGAACATGGCCTCACAATTGGAGGGAGATTCATGAACAACCTACAATATCCAGATAACACAGCATTGGTTACTGGAAGGGCAGAGATCTTGAAGAACTTAGTGAGGAGGATCAAAGATAACAGTTCTCAGTATGAATGAAAAATCAATAATGAGAAAGCAAAAGGCTCACAGATGGACCAATAGAAAATATAAAAAGATTGAAGTCATAGATTTCACTTTATTTGATTGATTCATAATTAACACAGAAGCACTAGTCTGAAAGTAAAAAGTATGTATTGAAAATCAGCTGGGGCTGAGCCCCGGTGGCGTAGTGGTTGTGCGCGGGACTGCGGCCCACTGGGATGGAGGTTCAATTCTGGCTCCCAGGAGCAAAGGCTGGGCCTTCTACTCCCACCACCTGAGGGCAGTGATGCCTTAAAAAAAAAAAAAAAAAGAAAGAAAATCAGCTGTTTGAGACCTCTATACACTGTAAATAGAAAAAAGTCATTTTTGAGGAATAAAGAGTATTTGACCCACATCATGATATTTCCAATCACCTCATATGCATGAGGACTTTTGGCAATAAATAGGAGGACCAAAGAAGAAATTGTGCATTTGAATTAAGATAAAGACTATTGTATAGTCCATGGATTCTCGGAAGGACGAAAAAACTGTGTGGGAAGAAGTACACATAGAATGTACCCAAGAGACTGGGACAGTAAGACTTCATCTCATATGTAAAAGGACACATGCTTTTTGTTACAGCATGAAAAAGATGAAGACATTCAGTGAGTTGACGGACACCATGACAATTACAATGAAATCAAAAGTAGCAGCAATTAATTGTCAGGGTGACACAAAACTGAGCAGTGCTTCTTTCTGTCATACATGCTGTGGTCAGAACTGACTTGCTGGAACCTATCCAACACAACCTTGCTTCCATTATGACAGTTAAAAACTATGGAAGTGCCCATTCAATGTGATATGCTTAAAATACAATTAAGGTTTCATAGTAGGAAATACTTATTTCCCAACAATTTTCAAATGGTGTATGTGATAATATTTAACTAACTTTAAACTAATTTGGCCACTACCATATTAATGTAAACAAATTTCTGTAAGTCGAAGTAGTTCATAGCAGAAAATATTGTAGTGCTTTTTCATTTATTGTTCCTTTGTATATAAATATTTGGTTGAAGTTTTAAAGAGTATATGTGGAAATAAATGAGGAACTATAGGCAGTGGTTTTTACATCTTTCAGTTGCTATTGGATGTGGCAGTCATGTACTCTGGTGCCAATTTGATTAAGAGTGTAGGGGTAGAGTCTAGCCTTGTCAATATGGAGACAGCCAATGAGACCTCGGTGTGGGCATGGCTTTCTCCTGAGGATTCTGGAAAATCTTGTGATATTACCCCCCTGAGTGTGAGAGACTCATACCTCAGTCCTTGAGAGGCATTGCTGCTAACAAGATACATGGAAGCAGGCTGACGGACCCTGAGCCCTGGAAACAGTAAGAACCATGAGAAGACCCCTGCCAGGGCTGAGATGCTTCTACCACTACTGGACACACAAGACTCTGCATCCGCTGATCTGTGATTATTCTGGCATCATTTCCTGATGCTGGTTCATAAGTATGAAGAGGACTTATGGATTGGTATTGCACATAATGGCTAACATCGGACTTTATGGACTTAGACTGGACTGGGTTGGGATGCTTTTTCAATGTTCCCTTCCTCTTATATACTAACCTCTCCCTTATATGAATATGCATGTTTATGAATTTGTTTCCCTAGTCCCAGACTAAAACATTATGGCACAAGGAGTGGGGAAGAAAGAAACAAATTCATAAACACTCGTGTATAGGAAAGAAGCTTACATATAAGAGCAATTGAACATTGAGAAAACATCCCAGTGCAGTGCAGTCAAGGTCATAAGTTCAATATTAGTCCATATATCTGATACCAATCTATAAATCTTCATGAGACTCATGAAGCACATGCAATGGCACTAGGATAATCACAGGCCGGTTGGTTCAGAGTTTTGTGTATCCAGTGGAGTCTCCCTGTAGCTTCTCCAGCTCCCAGGACCCATGTGTCTTGTCAGCTGCAATATGTCCCAGGAACCGAGTCTTGTCTCTCACCTCCAATTGGGAAATACTGTGACATTTCCCAGAATTCTCAGGAGAGAGCCATACCCACACAGAGATCTCATTGGCTATCTCCAGATTGACAGGCTAGACTCCAGCCCTACACTCCCTATCTTGAAATTGACATGAATACATGAACGCCAAATTGGGAATACAAAAATTAGGATATATTTAGATATGTTTTTATTAAAAATATACTACCAGAGACACAAACTAAGAATTACATTCTTGCTTAAGCAGAAATAACATGTATTTCTTTCTTTAAACTAGGCATGACTGTATGCATGGGTGTGTTCACACTATATGGGAATAAAGGTGTCTCATGGGAGGAATGTCATTAAAAGGAAAAGCCTGAATGGAAAATAAAAAAAAATCATCTATCCAGTGAAATGTGGTAATGATGTAATTAGATAATGCAAATCGACAGAAAAAAGTTTAAAATTTGACACTTTAGTGTTTATACACCCTGTACGTACTCACTATAGTGGTGTAGTGGTTATGTGGTGAGCTGTGATCTAAACCAGCAGCAGTTCAGAAGTGTAAATAATAGATGCCTGTGATCCATGACAGTTTTGGAAAACCCACAGGAGTTCACCATAGTCAGCATTGACTCAGTGGCAGTGAAGTGGGTAGTGGGTTTGTGCTAGCCCCTAAAAAAAATTTCTTGATTTTGAACCAAGGTCTATTTGTACAGAGTTTGATAATATATGTAAAGTCTGGACCACATATTGTCATCTGTTCAGGAGTGTCAACTGTATTGGCCTACAGGGTGAGCAGATGTCCTGGTGGCACAAGGCTCACAAGTTCTACTCCCATGAAGAGTGACAGTCTCATTGCCACAGGGACAGTTCTTCCCCATCCTAGAGTGATCAGGAGTTAGGATGGACTGGAAAGCAGTGAGATATGATGGGAACATTTATCATTCCGGGGCAGGCTTTTGGATTCTCAATAAGGAAACCCCCACCACCACCATTCTGTTGCTGCTGAGTAGTTGCTGGTTCCCCGTGTTACAGAGAGGATCTTCACTGTTTTCTTCACTGTAGTATGTCCAGCAGTATGTCGCCAGGCCTTTCCTTCATGGAACCCCTGGCTGCATTTGAATCCCGAACTTTTAGGCTAATACAACAGCAACAAAAATCTCATTGTCATTGAGTCAATTAATTTCTGTCATCCAGCAACTAACGTTAGTCAGGAACAGCATTGTCTGGTAGGTATATAAGCTAGTTGTAGCAGGGAAAGAACAAACTTATGGGGATCCTGCTCTGCAGGCTTTCCCAGAGTTCGTTTTTCTTAATCCTTCCTTCTGAGGTGCCTCACAGTAGGCCCAGATGACTAATTATTCCCACAACAGCTGAGAACCTTAGTTATTCCTTCTATCCAGGAACTCCAGTAAATATGAGCCCAATCTAAGTATTATGTTTTCATCGTTTTCCATGAGTGTTTTAAGACAGCCCCCCCCCCCAATATAAACTTAGAACAGCCAAGGTGCTAGCATTGTTTCATGCCAAGACTCTGAAATCTGGAGTGCTTTTTGCACTGACCATCTATTTCAGTCACACTAGCTACACGTCAAATTCTCATTAACCACAGGTAGCACAGGTCTAGAACAGGTATTTCAGTAGTTGAGGCAAATGAACAGTTTAATTGGCCTGGGAAGCTTGCAAGAACATACATTTACTTTGACATTTTTTGCTTACACCAAATTAATCAAGCTTATTAATGGGATTGTAAAAGTTTACCTCCCCACCTTTTCCCCTCTCTGACCAACCACTCCTTGATTAGACATAGTATTCAGACTCTGCCCCCCAACCCCCTGCCGCCTTTGACCATAGTCTGATGATCACCATGGAGAGACAGCTCTAGAATGTGCCTTCATGTCATATTTTTTGTATATCTTTATCCTTTAGTTGTGTCTTATGCCCAAACCCTCTTTGGCTTTATAATCTTATTGTGTGAAATAAAAATATAGACAGACCATTTTCCCACTATCATTCTCTCTATTTTCTGATGCTAACACAACACACACACACACACACACACACACACACACACACACCCAAAATTAATAGCCCAGCACGTTTTAAATGACACTGCAGCTGGTCTCCTAAATGCCTATTTCAACCGTGTCTTTTCCTATGCTGGTATTCGTTGCTATTCCGAGTTTCTGAGCCATTGCTCTTTGCTGGACCCTCTCCCACATGTATAACTTTACCATCTATTGCCTCCTCTTCTTGAGTCTATCAATCCATTGTATATTTCTGCTCTTTGATCTCTGTGGTAGAATCTCATCTATATCCACAATTTCATTTATCCCAAATAATCTTCTTATGACTTTCTCACGCAATTAAAAAAGATTATCTTCTAAATATTGATTGCCCATCTATGGTATGCTAATTACTGCTCTAGAAGGTGGGGATTGCAAACATGGGTAATAGTGACAAATTATCAGATCTCATTGCACTTCCATTATTGCCCACAGAAATGGAAAGTCACTGGAAAATAAACAGTGTGCTTATATACGATAGGGAGCCCTACTTGCTGTGAGGAAAAAGAAAGTGAGTTAAGAGTTGAAAGACTCAAGGATGCCCCACATCGAATCTGTACTCCCCCCTCATTAATGATAATATAATTTTAGCTATTACTAAGGGTTAAAGGGGGAGGGAGGGGAGCAAGGGAAATTTAGGGAGCTGATAACTGGGGGCCTGGATGGTAGCAGGATGTTTTGAGAGTGATGATGGCAATAAGTGTGTAAATGTGGCCTGCATACAATTGATGTATGTATGGATTGTGATGGGAGTTGTATGAGCCCCCAATAAAATAATTCATTAAAAAAAAAGATGAAAGTTTATTTCAAATAGCTGGAGAATTCTACTCTCTAATGAGATGAATTTAAGCAAAAACCTTAAAATGAATCCTGCACCTATCATCATCCAATCAGCACAAGTAAAAAAGCTAACATTACGTGTGACGTTTCTTTCTTTTTTTTATAATGCTCCTATTTAATTTAATACCAAATCCTGTAGATTTTGACTCTTAGCATTTAAATCAATCTATTTGGCTTGTTCTGTGTCTCTACTGCCCCCTACCACTCTCAGGCCCACGCTGCTGTCCTCTCTCACTGGGACTAGAAAGCAGAGTCCTTGTTCTGCTTTACAAGTTAACGCTCTCTCTCCCATAGGTCATGCACACGTAGACAATAAGACTTCTCAAAATAGGTTATGATCACCTTTTTTCTCTGGATTCATAACAAAAACACCACAATACTGATTTTTATCTTTAGGAGGAAAGCCAGGCCCCCATCAGGGTCTTTGTGGTCCTGTGTTTTGCCCTTAAAACTCTTGTTATACAAATGAGTTGTGTGGGTTTTTTTTTTTTTAATGCTCTCTTGTGGATTGACTTTAAATTGCTCATCTTTTCAGAGCAAACTGGGGATGCTAGCTTCCAACATGTCCCCAACCCCAAACTTAAACCAATGGTGATACACTTAAAGCCTGCCTACTTTCCATAACTTGAAAGACTGTCCCCAAACAAATGAAAAACACAACTTACTTTCAGTGAGGTGATTCCAGCTGAGAGCGATCCTGTTGACCAGAGCGGCTTTGTCCAGGTGGGTTTACTAGAGCAGACAGCTTCATCTTTCCCCAGAGCCGATGTCACTCTGGGGTCGGCAACTCAACTGTCACCCATGGTGCCACCGGAGTCCCTCCCCAGGGGCACAGGTAATATACAATCCTGCCGATTACAAAGACCCTAAGGCCCTGCTGCGTTTGGAGTTCTCTGACTCACAGACTCTTCACCTGGCTTCTGGAGGTCTGTACCTGCATTTCACAGAAGCATCCTCCCCCTTCCCTGTCCCCTGGGATTTCTAATGCTCTCATCCTCTTCTGATAGCTCCTTGGGGACTCCTTCTTGAAAGACCACCCCGCCTGTTGTTTTAGAGTGATAAGTAGCTTATTACGCAGTGCCATCTCTATTTCGTTATAGTACCTTTTTCCTTGAGTAACCCCCGATTCTTTCTAAATCACTGCACTTTTAAACTCATCGCAAACAGCTCTTCAGCTCCTTGTTTGAGCCCCATCCTATTGGTTTTTACAAATTCCCTGAGCCCCCAAACCCCAGTTTTGTATATGTTATTCCCTAGACCTGAAGCTGGATTTACCTTCCTTCATACTCCAAAGGTGTTGTTTATTGGGTGCTTGTAGAAAAAAAGCCACTTCACTTCCTGAGGCCCAAGTTTACTACCTAAGAAACAGGATGATCATATTTCATGAGGTTGTTATGTAAAGTGCTTATCATTTGTGTGGCATAAGTCCCATAAGATTTTATTTTTCTGCTTCTTTTGTTTACTAATTCTCCCATGGTTTTAAAGACCCCAAACTCCCAGAGTGAACAGTGCTTCTTTTGTTCCTCTTTCTCCTCCCCCTGCCTTCAATCATCCACACATCAGTGGCTCAGGCTCTCCACTCTTGGCCCTGGGTGTGATACATCTGCACCTCCTTCCTGGAGGCTCTAGCTAGGCAAGGGTGAAAATTGGGACACACTTATGAAGCAAGTGCCTTGCATGAGAAGGAATCAGCCACACCCACAGAATGACAGCAGCTATGGCTTCCTCCAATAGTCAACAGCTATGGTCGCTCTGCCTGCTTCCCCCAGATCTTTATAATCCCTGGTGGCATAGCAGTTACCCTTTGGCTCGCTAACTGCAAGGTCAGCAGTTCAAAACCAGCTGCTCCATTGGAGAAAGATGGGGCTTTCTACTGCCATGAAGAGTTACAGCCTTGGAAACTCACAAGGACCGTTATATTCTGTCCTATAGTCACTATGAGTCAACGTAGACTTGGTATAGTGATATATATATGATATATATATCACTATACCGAGTCTATGTTTTATATATGTGTGTGTATACATACATATATCTGTATATAGGTATACATATATGTATATATGTATGCATGTGTGTACATACATATGTATGTGTAGGTGTGTATGTATATATAAAGAACTCCTGTCCAGGCTGTCATTGTAGATCCAGTGCGTGCAACTCTTGGAATTTGTTAGCCAATTTCCTTAAGGTTGGAATTTAATAGACTTTCAGAGATTTAAGTTTAGATTATACTGGGAGTGCCTGTGTATAATGATATGGTGTTTGCCAGACATCCAAATCACATTAAGCCCTATTTCCCAGAACGTAGCATAGAAAGTGATATTAACTTATATTCCTGTAGATAAAGTTTCATCCTCATTAAAGTATCTTTCTCTCATTAAATCTAACTTTGTTTTATAACTTGTATTCAGAAATGAAATGAGCTATCCAATATAAGAGATATTAATTACGATGAGGATATTTCTTCACAGATGGTACGGGTGGTTTCTATTTCATACTCAAATTTAATCTAAATTGCTTATAAACTATGACTGTTCAGTTTAAAAAATGAGTATAAGCTACTGTCCTCAACAGAAAAGAACAATTAACACATTCATGAAGTAGTACTCAACTTAAGGATATATTATAATGAATAGCCATTTACTAATTTAATAAAAACCCTATGCCTTAGCTACAAATATTAATGGATGAAAATTGTGACTGAACTTTACAACTGCATAGAAACATAAAATAATAGATTTTATCAAGTAGTTAAACCTTGGGAAAAACCTTGTTTTAATACTAATTCCAATTTTCAGCTGATAACATCATATCATCATATGATGATTATAACATCATTTCAAGGTAATATTATATGAAAGTACAATTACATGAGTGTGCAATTTAAGTTCAAGTTAAATTCTGTCTAGTTCCACTAAAGAATTCTGATAGAATTAAGATAAAATTATCACCCGTAACTTCGCTCAATTTTTTTCAAATTATATTAGTGAACTCCACATTTATGCATAATTAGTATACATACTTCTAAACAAAAATGTAAACTTTAATTAAGTTTACATTTGAAATATAAATAAAATGTAATTTTCCTATTTGCTGTCAAATCGACTTCCATTCTTGGTGAGCCTTGCACAACAGAACAAGCTGGTTCCTGGTCCTGTCCTCTTTCCATGAGCCTGAGGTTCTCAAGTCTACTCCTGGAACCAATGCTTCCTTTCTATAACTTTTCAACCGAAGGCATTCATTCCCATGCACTAGGTTGGGCAAAATTCGGGTCCATGGTTTACACTTGCTAATCTTTGGCATATGATCACCAGTTCTTCCTTCATGGTCTGCCTGAAAGGTCCACTGAGACCGGCTCCACAGAGGTGACCCTGCTGGTCTGTGAGATCCCGCTGATAAGGCTATAACAGCATGCAAGCCACAATGGGAAAAAAAAAATTGAATGGCAGGTAAATAGAATGATTAATACATATTTAATAGGCCTTTAAATTTGGTAACAACATTAAAGTATATGGAATAGGTACGCTATAAAAATCATAGCTTACCCAAGGAAATTTAAATATTTTCAGAGTCAGAAGCATCAGAGAAATCCATTTATTTTGAAAGTCTACCATACTTAGTCTACCATACCTTTTAGTGAAATCACCTCATTCATACCTCAGAGGAATGTCCGAACTTCCCTCCTATTCAAAGAGCTTGTGTATCCTTTACCAGTATGCTATATCTAATGTCTAGTGACCCTCCAAGAGGCTTTCATGCTCCTTTTTTTCTTAAGAAATATGGCTAATTCCTTCACTGATAATTCATCTTTCACCATCATGTATGTATGTGTGTATACATGTGTGTGTTTGTGCTATTAAACATTTACAAGACATTATCACTGTATGTGTGTCACTGTATGTATATGTGGACACAAACACAATTGACCTCATCCTTTTTAGCAGATTACAAGTGACTGTTAACATACTCTACCCAAAGGTAATTATTCTCCAGTATTGTTTCAACTGAAACTCACCTTCTTTGGGATTGAAAATCCAATAGAGGTCTTACACTTGTGACATGTTCTCACTTAGATTCAAACTAGTAATAATACAGCCAAAGAAAATGTCCTATGAGATGGCCTTCTCATTCTTCATAAATGTTCCTGTTAGCATACTTCCTAAAGAGAATAATAAAGACTTATTGAAACATTCTCCTAATTCCGTGGGTCAAAAATTACATTTTGTTTCTGGGTTTATTTTATGTAGCACTTGTTTTTAATGTTTTAGTAGTACGAATCTCTTGACACTGACAATAATTTACATGCAAACTTAATTTGCAGCAGCGGGAAAAAAGATTGGTCAGCCAGGATCGAAAAACGTGATACTAAATGTTATGTCATGTTAAAATGCTATGCTAAACCCTAGTGCATATAGAGCTAATTTATAAAAACATTGGTTTTGAGTGGAGCTTTCATGTGTTTCTAAAGAATCATAATAAGATGTATTTCCAAGTAATCTTTTTTGTGATTTAATTCAAAGAAAGAATCATTACATAGCAACAGTCTAAATATTTTTGCCAAAATATGGTGTTTGTTCCAGGGAATTGGCATAAAATTAGTCCATTTTATTTTCATAGCTTTGCATAAGACTGTGTTTACAGTACCATTATCCACAAAAGACTTCTATAGAATTTATAGGGTGGGTTTTTTTTTTTGTTTTTTTTTTTGCAATTAAAACAGTAGGAATTAATGGCAGGCTGGAGAAGCTTGCTGGTTTTATAATAATAAATTGATCTATTTGAATGGGTAAAAAATGTTAATACAGTGATTATTTCAGACTGAGTCAAGTCTTGTCATAAAAGATAAAAGTATTACATTTGTATTAGGTGTTTCTTAAATGAAATTGAGTGTTGTGACATTGTATAAAGGTAGTCCAACTTGGCCAAATACTATAATTGCACAGGAACATAGAAGTGATGAAAGTAAATTCACTCTGACAGCAAAATAAACGGACTGAGATTTGGTCTCATGAAACCCATTGATTCGGTTCCTTGGCATTTATCTGCTGTTGTACTACTCTCATAGCTGTTTAGAGATGGTTTCTTAAAATTAAGGTCTTTGAGCTAACCGTTGCATATTGTGATATGGAGAAAAATTCCTCACTCTTTTCAAAATTACATGCTAATTAAAAATCCCATATAGTAGGAGATTTGGATCATCGGTGACTGACATGTAAGAGAATAGAATTTGTGAGGTAGGCTAAACAATGAGTTGCTAAAATCAAGGTTAAAGCCAGCAGCCACTTTGAGAGACAGATGGGGCTGTCTGCTTCCCTGAAAGTTTACCATCTCAAAGATCTGCTCTAGTTTGGGCCACACGAGTCTGTCTTCCCACCGTTTGCTTGCTTATCTCTGTAGCTATGTGTTTTGTTTTGTTTTGTTTTGTTTTGTTTTGGTAATTCAGAAGTTGCTAGACACCCATGACAGATATGACCTGAATCACATAACAAAGAAAACTTAATCTCCAAATGGGGTGTGTTGTTATTATTGCATGATTTCAAGCTGACAGCTACTAAAAGTCTCTAGAGACCATATACTCTACACTCTACACTCACTGACATCAAAAGGATGCTGACATAGAGGACACACTGCTCCCCCACCCCTCAAGGACTTTCTGCGACTACGACTCATTATGCCACTAGAAATCCCCATCTCTCTCCCTTAAAGGGGCTGGTGGCTTCCAGCTTCTGACCATCTTTCTTTATAATTTCTACTTAGACTCCAATCTCTCTTGTACTGTGATTACATACATAGTAGAAAAGATCAGCCAGGAGAGACGCCATGATAGGAATAAGATTTCTTGAAGGAAACTTGAGAGAAGCCTCAGACTTGAGTCAAAAGACTGTCTTTGTAAAGGCCAGCAAGATTTAAGAGAACTCATCCAGGGCGCACAGATGTGTGAGTTAGCTAATTCCTGGGAATCAGGGTTGCCTGCAGGCAGGTGGGAGATGACAGCATGCAGCTTCTTCAGGATGTCCTTACCCTCTGCTCAGGAAATCACGGAGCAGGTTGCTTCTGTGGGAGGGGTTCCTTGGAGCCATTCTTTCTTCTCCTACCAAACTATGAGTGGCCTAAAAGACACATTATGTCATGGTTGCATGTACTACCTAATAACAGAGTGCCGGTGGCCTAACAACTTTCTGTGAAAGAAGTTTGCGAGCCCCCCCCCCCTTTTCAAAAACTTATTGAATTGTATACATCATAGTTAGGGATCAAGGAAAAGGCAAGAGTACTTGACTTTTCTGTTAATTAATTTATAACTTAATTGAATATATGTGCATGTATATAAGTTGCTCAGAATTTGTCTTTCCCTTCCTGGGTAGGTGTAGTGTATCATAAAACGTGAATGATAGGTTACAATGTTGTAAGTGGGATTACATTACACATAACTTGAGTAGTATGCTTTATTTAATTTTGCTTCACCTTTTATCATCCTGTACCATATTATATTTAGTTACCCATGTTCTTAAACTTTCTTTTATGACTTTACAGTCGTCCAATTTAAGCTTAATAGATTTCCAGATAAGGCTAAACAACAACAAACTCACTGCTGTCGTATGGATGCTGACTCCTAGTGACCCTGGTGTGGGTTTCCAAGGCTGTAACTGTTTACAGGGGCAGAGAGACCAGGCTTCCCCCCCTCGGAGCTGCTGATGCATCCGAAATGCCATCCGTGCAGACCCCAGATCCCAGCCCAACTTGTAACCACTACGTCACCCAGGCTCCTCCCAGTGAAGGCTAAAGAGATGTCTATTTTTGCATCCTTAGTGATTTCGGTATTACATTTTATTGTTTTACAAGATGCCTTTTCTTATCATTTCTACTCCCCTGGTGTTTTGTTTTTGGGTTTTTTTGCATATTAAGATGAACTGCTATTCAGGTAATGTACAATGAAATGAAAATGTAGGAGTACCAAACAAAGTTAAAGGGTGGCAAGGATGCCAAAATAAACTTGTGTAAGAAAGAAAGAAAGCCACACAGAATGATAGCTCATAATGGTTGTCAGTTGATTGATGATCATTGGGATTTGAAGGATGGTAGGATATTTCAAAATGTCTGCAGATATTGCAAGGAGTTTTGAAAACTGAAATTTTGATAAATGAAAGTTTTTTAGATTGCACAGTGCTTCAGAATGGGGATCACATTAATAACTAACAATGTTGACTATTTCATATGGACCAAATACTATTTAAAGAGCTTGATAAGTAGTACTTCATTTACATTTCCTAATAAGATTATTAAATAGGTGCCAAAAGTATCCTCATTTTTCAGATGGATTTTTGGCAAACTGAGAAACTAACTTACCTAAGAGAATTGTCCTGCTAAATGCTATCACATCTGTTCCAATTCATAATCACCCTGTGTAGAGCAAAAGAAAACCAGGCCTCATTGTGCACAATCCTCACCATTGTTGCTTCAATCCGTCTCCTTGAGGGTCATCCTCTGTTTTCATGTCCCTCTCCTATACTAAGCAAGAAGCCCTTCTCTAAGGACTGTTTCACGTGATAACAGAGAGCCCAGAGAGCTTCAAATAAGTGGCTAATTAATTATTGAAGCTTAGGCAGTCTAAAGTCAGTCCTCTTTATCACTGTACTCTACTTCCTCTTCTCCTCTGTCAGACATGAAAGCACGTGGGTGGAACAAGAACCCTTTAGAACACAATGTTATGATGTGCTTTTCATGTTCTGCTGTATGTGGCACACGTCTGTGCGCTGGACGGGAGGCAAATACAAAGGGCAGCTTGCAAATTCCATTTTGGCAAGAAGGATAAACAACACCGGAGTGTGCCTCCACTTTAGAAAACAAAACAGGATCTAGAATGAAGTCACTTATTCTGGAGTTAAAAATGTTCACAAAATACTTTGCAACATATATAACAGGGCTTTAAAAAGCTTATGGGAAAATGGAGTTAAAAGATAAAGGAATTTTTCCATGAACTTTTGAAGTGCTCTCTTAAGCAAGTAAGACCAGAAATTAACATATATCTAATGTCTTAACCAGACCTTTCCTAACAAACATATCCATTTCTTCACAACAAAAAAGAACAGAAGAACAATATAATAAAAATCATCACTAAGAATACCAAAGAACTACTAATAGCGCTAAGAATGCATTGTCCTTTTGTCCGCTCCTTTCAATTTTCATAAAACTTTATTTGTAAGTATATTTAATATTGCTAGGGTTTGCTTCTTTCCTAACTCAGTGATTCGAAGGCAATAGAAGTAGTATGAATGAATGGAGGAAAGGCTGGACTAGCAATCGGCTACTATGTCTTGGCTGTCTAAGGGGGGAGGGGTCAATGAATGGGAGGAGGAACATCTCAACAGGTGCACGCTCCTCCCTCTCTGGGTGGTTCACAATCCATACTTGCATGAGCAAAAGAAGGAAAGGTAGTTCTATCAAATCTTTACCTTGTAAGATGTGAGTAAGCTAAAATATGGCTTTGTATTTCTGTAATGCATTTCGGTGTTCAACCCTCTTTAAACTAATTGTATAAATAATCAGGCCAGTCAGCAGATGAGTGTTCCATTGGGAATTAGATGTATTTAAACCTTTTTAATGACTCACTTGAACTGAGAAGTTGAGTTAATGTTGCTGCCCACATTTCAATCCAAATATTCATAATTTCACACACGCACACAATGAGGTGCCATGAAAGACCACCCCAAAACCAAACTGACTGCCAGTAAGTGAAAGTTGACTTATTCCTCCATGGAGGTCAGCTGAGGAGATCTGTGTCCAATTGAAAACGCTTTGGATTAATTCTGTTCTGCACTAAGTAGAGTGTCATGAAGGATTGACAACTAACAAAGCCACCAAGCTTGGGCACAAAAGATGCCACCTAATTTGTTAACATGAGTGGGATTGTTTTGCTTTCTAAAATAACTGAGAGACCAAGGTAGAGTATGTAATGTGTGAATGACAGGCTGGAAGATTATAAATGGGACAGAACAGGCAGTTGTGAACTAGCTGAGTAACTTCCAGAGGAGAGTGAGAGGGCACTATGTGCTGTGACCCCTATAAAGCACCTGCATGGACAAGTGAGGTTCATTGATATCAGAATGAGACAGAAGCAAAATAGAACTGAATCAAATATATGTAGATAAACCTTATGGAGATGCTAATGGCTTAAATGATAGAAGTGTCTTTTTAGAAAGCTAGAAATTGAGAATGCGGGTTACTTGCTTCCTTTGAACAGTTAATCAGGAAAGACTAATGGCTCGGAAAGGACATCATGTTTGGTAAAGCAGAGGGTAAGCAGACACCAGGGAAGTCCTCCATAAGATGGATGAGCGCAATTGCCGTCACAATGGGCTCCTGCATTCTGGTCTTCATGGAGATGGCCCAGGACTAGGCAGTGTTTCCTTCTGTCATAGATCACGTCCCCATGAGTTGTTGGTGACTGGACAGTAACTGACAAAACAACAACAGCAACAAAAAGTGTACATTTTCATGGAAACCAAACCAAACGCACTGCCATTGAGTGGATCCCGACTCATGGCAACCCTAGCAGACAGAGCCCGACTGCCCTGTGAGTTTCTGAAATAGTCATTCTACCAAGTAGAAGTCGTCATCTTTCTCCCATGGAGTCGCTGGAGGTATTGAACCGCTGACCACGCAGTTAGCAGCCCAACATGAAACCCACTATGTCACCAGGGATATACATGTAACTGCTTACCTCATACATAAGTGAATGAACCCCACCTTAAAGAATAGTTGTTGGAATTCACATCTCTATATGATGACAGTGTTTCTTTGTAGTTGGGATATTCCATAGAAATCAATGTCATTGGCTGACAAAGGGGAAATATATATTCACAGTCCCACCCATTGACTGTTATTGCTTTCGGCCAATTATCAAACTGCAAAAAAAAAAATTAGGAATAAACAGTTTCTGCTCAATTTTAACTGTGTCAGGTAGTCAACTCCCCTCCCTATATTATCTGAATATTTCCCTACACTGTGTGCTCTCAAAGGCAGGCTCAGCCTCTATCTGTTCATCGAGAGGTGGCTTTATTAATAGGTTGCACACTTCATTGATTTTTAATTAATTTCTAAAGAGACACAGAGGATAACTACTACAGCCCGCAGACATCTCTGTACTCATTGCAGCCCACATCTTTATTGATCGTGCCCTGAAGAAGCAGAAGTAATCCATTTTAAGTACTCCGCTCGAGAGTGCAGGCACTACATGATTCACTCCTTCCAGTGCTATCATACTGGTGAGAGGTCAATGAGACGGGAAAACGGTAGTGGCCTGTTTGCTACTCTCTTGATCCAGGCAGATCCACAATGTATTTCGTGGGAAAATAGCAGATTCTCATATACACTTTTTGTTTGTTTCATTGGGTTTTAATGTTTGAGTCATTGAACTCTATGTATTTTGGATATCTGAAGAAGGATTTTGTATCTTAATGAAGCTGTCCTGCAAACTCTTCACATGGAACATCCCCCTAAACTTCTGCAGGATGGTATATGAAGTATCTTTTTAAAAGTAAAGAAGGAAGAAAATGGAAGGTAACAAAAGAAAACACACACACACACACACACACACACTCACTCACCAACTGTATTAGCCTTCCTGACTCAGGAGACAGTAAATAGTGTCCCTGTTCCCTTGCTCTGATATTTCAATCTCAACACCTGGGCTTTGGTCAAAGTGCTGTAGGGATTACTCTATTTCATCCTCATATAACCATTGTAGGCTTTGCAAATTTGCTCCACCTAAATTACAATGGCTTGGTCTCTCCTGCTAATGTGTCCAAGGTTTATGAGATGAAATCTTGTCATTCTGGCTTCTAAGAAGCATTCCGGTTATATTTCATCCAAGATAATTTATTTGCTCTTTTGGGAGTCCCTGGTACTCTCAATATCCTTTGTCAACACCATAATTCAAATGTATTGGTCTTCCTTCAGTCTTCCTTATTCAAGGTCCAACTTTTACACATGTATGAGTCCATCGAAAATACCATGACTTGAATGTCTTTAAAACAACATTCTTGCTTTTCAACATTTTTTTTCAGATTTCACATAGTTTTATTCTTTTTTTTATTTTATTAGGGGCTCTTACAGCTACTACAACATTCAGTACATCATTTGTATCAAGCACATTTGCACACATATTTCCACATACATTTCCCAATATTTTCCACTTGAGCCCTTGATACAAGCTCCTTTAAAAAAAACCCTCCCCTTTCCCTTCCCCCCCTTTT
>PVJH01016006.1:0-51713 GCA_004026705.1 Nesogale talazaci | reverse complement strand
TCGTGGGAAGACATGTATTCAAACGCGTGCGCTCGGGCCTTCTCATGAGGAAACTGGCTATCTTCTTTGAGGCAGGCTGGGCCTATGATAGAGCGTCGGTGAGCACGGCCTTGTTAGAACTCAGTGCACTGGACATCATCCCTGTGGTCATCACCTTTACAGAGGAGCACAACCTCCCGGATGCCCTGCTGGTAAGCTGTGGGAGGCAGGGGAGGCATCGTGGTTAGGCTGTTGGGAAATGAACACCTCCTTTTTACCCTTTGTTCCCTGGGTGGTGCACATGGTCGACACCCCCCAGCTTCTAACCAAGAGGTTGGAGGTTGGCGTCCCTCCGAAGGACGTTTTGGTGCTCCAGGTTTGAAAAATCAGCTGTGGAAAGAAAACTCCACAGAGCGCATGCAGCTTTCATCCACATGGCGTTGCCATAAGTCAGGGTGCACTTGACAGTGACTGATGTTTAAAAACGACTCCTTTATCAAGGAACACATGAGGAAGAAGCGCTGACATTGATATGTATAGAGGGAGATTAGCAGGGGATCTCTATGACCCCCACAATTAGTGTTGTTGTTCCTATCAGGGTCTGTCCACTTGGCTTTGATTCATCGTGACCCAATGTGCGATAGAATGAAATATCGTCCAGTTTACTAGCACTGTCGACTGGCTTATTCTCTAGGTGCTTGCAAATATTATTTTATTTTTTTCAACGTGTCTATAAGGAAAGTCTGATTGCTACCCTCAGTTTTAGGAAAAGAAAGACTGAGGCTTAGTGGGATCGACAGTGAATGTCATTTAGTTTGTGATAGAGTGACATTGTGACCTCACTGTCTACCTTCAGAGTTTATGCTTAGCCACACTGTGATAAATTGTACGATTATTTAATCTGTATGAAGTTACATTGTCATAGTAACTTTCTTCCTTTGAAAAATTTGGGATATAACCTACTTAATGTAGCAGTCAAAGAAAACTCATTTTAAGTGTCCAAATGGATGTATTTTTTCAGTAGTTTAAATATATTTTAAAAAGTTGTTCAAGCATCACTACAATACATTTTAGAATATTTTCTTCACCGTTGTACCCATATTCTTGGATCCCCATGACTCCTTAATTTTGTCTGAGAACTCCAGTGAACTATTAATTTGGTCACTGTCTCTACAGATTTACCTACCTTGAATGTAATACAGTCAGACCAAAACCTCAACAATGACAACAAAATAAAACAGGAAAACCTCAATTAAAAAGCAAGCAGGAAAAGTGAAGGGAAAATACATGTTGATTAAGTCTCTGGTGAATTCCCTCTGACTAAGGAGGTAAATAGACTTGCTATCATGCAGAATGCATTGGAACGTGGATTATTGCAGGAACAGTTAGGTTATAACTTAATGCCTTGTCATTTATGAATTTGTTCCCATTTTAAATATTTTCTGCTTTCTTTTCTTTTTTTCGGGGGTGGGGTATCACTTCCCTCTGGTGGTTGTGGGTGCTACCCAGCGCTGCTCCTGAGAGCCGCTGCTGGATTTGAACCACCAACCCATGGACCATAGTCCCTTACTCAACCATTTACACCACCGGAGCTCAGCCCTCTGCTTTTTTTCAACTGAGGTTTTTTTCCATTTTACTTTCTTTTGTTTTCTTCTTTAAATGTTTTTCTATAGGTAAAATTCAGGATAGGTAAATATAGAAAAATAGTAACTGAACTAATGGTTTCTTGGGGGTATGACAGTGGGGGGGGGAACAGAATGGGGTTCTAATAATGAGTACAAAAACAAAGAAATGTTTCAAAATTGACCGTGGTGATGATTGTGAAACTCTTAATATAATTGAACTTTTGAATCATATAGTTTGTGAATTATATGCCAATAAGATGGTTAAAATCTTTTAAATGAAAAAGAAAGCCCCTTCCTACTGCCCTCCCTGCCAAAGGAAAAAAGTTGAAGATAGTAGAAGCTGGAACAAATTTAAAAATGGATCAAAACAGAAAACAAATGACATGTTAAACTCTAAGCTAACTATATCTGCAGTAATCTGCTTTCCAATGCACTCAGTCTGACGGTCAGACAGGTCATATCTCTAGTCAATGGTCTGGAGATGTTCAATGGAGGTTTAATCCTTGTGGGGAGTCTGCTAACAGATTTTGGGTTCTACTGTCATCCTTAATTTTCTGCAAACCAGGCACTCAGAATTTAAACTCTAATATAATACCTTCCCATGATCTAAGATTTGATTATTTATAGTCCTTGGATCTCACCGACTGATGTACCCCTTCCATTTGGATCTACTATATACCTCATTCTGATGGCTTATTATTTTAAGATAAACTTCTACGACATCAAATGCAATTTTGTTAGCTGGGCACCATCCAATTTCTTTACCACCCTGTCCTATAGTATCCACATCTTCAGTGATGACTTCATGAGGGCAAGAAGCAAGGCCACATTATAAGAACTAGTTGTTTTTAGCTTAGTGCTGGCTATTAAGTGAGATATTTTTGTTTTGTTTTGTTTTGTTTTGTGGCATCACTGCCCTGTGTGGGAGTAGGAGGTCCAGCCTCACTCCTGAAGAGATGCTGCTGAATTTGAACACCAACCCTGTGGGCCGCAGTCCTGTACACAAGCACTGCACTACCAGGGCTCAGCCTTTAAATGAGATCTTAACATTGACTTGTGTATGTAGTTTATATAGGTATATCCCCGGTCTACTTTAGAGATAGCATGAGAAGTTTGTTGAGAAATAACTCATCTCCAAGAGGCATTTGGTAATTCTGATAATAGTGTCCTCTGTTTAACCAATGACACAGATTTAAAGCCCCACTAAGAAAAAGTAAGTATAGATATTTTGGAAAGCTTTTTTAAACTAAGAAAAGCCCCAGGTGTTCACTTGTACAAATTAAAACCTTAAGTAACCAAACACCATTTAAGGAAGCAATGAAAGTTAGAGACAAGACAAATGTTTCAATAGGCAAAACAATTTCTGCAAGACACAAAGAGCAAAGACAGCATGGTCATTTTAAGTTGTGAATTATTCAGCAACCAGAAAAGCAAGAGTTTTGAACCAAAGTTTACTTCCAAATCCATTACATCCAAAGGAGTATTTCAGTTCCTTTCAGCTGCAATGAGCGTGTTTCAGATAAAGCCTGGTTCCCTTAGTGAGGTTTCCAATGAAAGTCTATGTGTGTGTGTATGTGTGCGTGTGTGTGTGTGTGTGTGTGTGTGTGTGTGAGAGAGAGAGAGAGAGAGAGAGAGAGAGAGAGAGAGAGAGAGAGAGAGAAACTCCTGTGACTAATACTTGATCCAAAAGACAGGGAGATTTCCAGAACTTTGTCAGGTGTCCTTATGTCCCTTTCCAAACCAGGCACTTCCCAGAGAAACCACTCTTCTGACTTTTGTCACAGTCAGATCTAGGTTCGATGAGCAGGTCCTCTTTTGTTTCTGGCTTTTCACTTTCATGTGTGTTCTCCTTGCTCATTCATGTGGTGTCCATCGGTCATTTTTTCTCTTGTGCTCTGCAGTGTCCCATCCTGACACACACACTGCTTGGGAAAAGATCAAAAGGAACAAGCTATGTGAGTGGGGATTAATGATGGATTGAGGGCAGAAGTCCTCTGTGGATTTGGCAAGTGCATCACAGATTTATTTATTTATCCACTCTCCAGAATTACTTTTCTAATCGAGACATTCTCATGGGACGCCTGGGATGGTTTACAAGATGAAGGGTGACTCGTAAGAGATTCCAGGCTGTTCCTTAATGCCAAGTTGAGCCATGTGATAGTTAACTTAATGCCAATGGTCAACTGATCTGCAAAAACGAAAGTGGTCACAATGTTCAGTCTAATCGCTAATGGATTCATCTGTGCCAGACCCTTTTATTTTTTTTGGCGGGGGGGAGGGCATCACTGCCCTCTGTTGGGAGTAGGAGGTCCAGCCTTGTTCCTGCAGAGATGCTGCTGGATTTGAACTGCCAACCCGGTGGGTCGCAGTCCTGCACACAACCACTACATCACGAGGGCTCAGCCCTTTATTTTACTTTCTCTGAAGGTAGTGTGTGCAGCAGAAGGAAAGGTGAGGCATTTTGTGGATTCAATTGTGAGTATACTTCTAAGAATCAACAGTTAAAATTATGACTGCTTGAAATCCAAAATATCTTAGAGGTTTAGAAGCAATGTCAAAATGCATAGAGGGAGCTCTTTGGTCACCTCGACCTTTGCCTGGCAGGATGCCCTAACGGCGGTAAGCGGTAGTGGGCAGCTCGCAACCACTCCTTGAAAAAGCTCAAAGAAACTCACAATTGTCCAGTCTGTTCCCATTCATAGTGACCCTGCAGGATAGGGTAGCATTGCTCTTGTGGACTTCGGAGACTGGGAATCTTTATAGTTGTAGACAGCGTGATCTTCCCCCTCAAGTGTCCCCCACGTGTAACTTTTGAAATGATTGAGAAAAGTAGAGCAAGTAGATCGTTGGGTGGCCCCAACAGGTGTTTTATTCATTTAAAGTCCCGGTGATCTGCTTTTTGTGGATTGCAGCCAGAGAATGCCACGGAGCGGCTCGACTGTGTATGCACATCAGGCCGCCATGAGTCAAAACCGATTTACTAGCAGCAGGTATAAGCAGGTAACAGTTTAAGTCAGAGTTGTGGTTTAGAGCTTAAGCTCTTACCCCATACATGAGGAGTCTCCCTGGGTCTCGTCACCTTTCTGTGTCTCATTTTACTCAGCTCTAAAATGGTGAGAGACTCACCACTAGATGTTATCTAGGTTTCCTTCCAGGTGTAAGGATCAAGATAACTGCTTCTCTTACCTTTGAAGATAGGCATCCAGGTGAAATGACCAGTAACCAGTTACTTTCATGGTGATCTTTAGTGTGTCCTTGTAGAATTGGGCTCCATAAGGTTTTACATGGCTGATTTCTCGCAAGGTCACCAGACCTTTTTGCTGAGGTGCCTCTGGATGGTTCGAACCCACAACCTTTCTGTGAGTGGCAGGACATGTTAACCACGTACCACTCAGGGACTTCTGAGATAAAGTTATATCCCATTCACCTATTCATCAGCGCCCCTCTCTGACAGGGAGTCACGGGCAGACAGTTCGTCACCTGTTCTTGCTGTCCTCGTTGCTTTGGGTTCCCAGGAGAAGGGAGTTGATGGTCGGCGAGAAGAACGTGGCAGCTTGAATGTAGTTGGTCTTTGGTTCTCTCATTTCCCTCTGCTTTCCTTTCCATTTCTTGAATATATATATATATATGTATATATATATATATTGTCTCAGGACATACCTTTTAAACTCGATATTGTAGAAAGGATGTTAAATGATACTTGCAGGATCCTCAGGAATAAACGACTTCATTGATGATGACGTTGGGGAGGAGAGGGCTCATAAAGGCCACTTCTGTTTCAAAGCCTGTCAGCACACCAGTATTTTCCTGAGAGTTGACAGAGTCACGGCCCTTCACCACTGGTCCTTGAGCTAAATCCTTAGGGGGAATTCAGTTCAGGGAGTGAGTGTTTGAGATCTGTCTTCTGAATCTCCTGCCAGAAGGCCTCCTCTGACTATCTGTGGTGCTTTTGTTTTGCAATCCTGTGCTATTTGACTTTTTAGAACAACTACCGTATGCTTCTTCAGGGGAAATGGTTGTTGTTCCATTAAAAATGATGCCATAAACAGATGCCTTAGCTTCTCAGTTCATTTAAGCTCACACAGAGGCTAGTAGATTTTTCATGTCATCCATTGTGTTATCCCAACCCTTAATAACCTGCATTCCAGCCTTCAGACTAAGCTTTGTTGCTAAACTGCCTAACTACCTTATGCCTCAGAACTTGACTTCAATAGCCCACCTTATCTCTTTATCAAAGTTTTTTTTTTTTAAACAGGAAAAGATTAACAGGTAAATGCAGTTTGGGGTGCTGGGTTTCAAATTCCATTTCTCTATAAAATCGCCTTCCACTTATTCCCTTGAAATAGTACCTAGGTAGAAAAGCACATGCTTGTTGATATAGCACTATTCAAAATATTCCCACTTACTGATTTGTTTAATGTTCATAAACACCTAATGGAACAAGAGTATGATATGCCCCGATTCCAGGGGAGGATACTGAGGCACGGGGAAGTTAAACAATTTACTCAAGAGCGGTAATTCCCATCATCAACAGAACTCTGAGCTCAGAAATCAAGTCCAGGAATTTAAAAGCTTCCAGAAGTTCTGAGAGCTGGCCATATATGAACTCATTAAACTTTTGCAACAGAACGGATGCAGGCCTGTGAGCTGGTCCTGTTTTGACTCTTATGTGTTGATGTTTATTTTTAAAAAATCCAAAGAGTGAAATATTTTCTCCCAAGTAAGGCCAACAGGGTGGTGGGAATCAGCTTGAGAATGTAAAAACAAAACGAAACAAAATCAAGGAGGCGTAAAACATGTTGGGAGTAGCTTTTGATTCTAGAAGGAGTGCCGATGGCGTCGAGGTTACAATTTGGGCTTGATTCACAAGGTTAGCAGTTGGAAACCACCAACCCGTTCCTCTGGAGAAACATGAGGCTTTACGTTCCTGTAAATAGTTACAGTTACTCACATGGGACAATCAGTTCTCCCCTGTTCTACCCTTATAAAGTTACCCTGAGTCGGCATCGACTCGATGGCCAGAAGCCTTTTCATTTTTAATGTTAGAATTTAGGGAAGTTGCAAGAAGCCATTCATTTGGAAAGAAAGGAGATACTGGCCACCTGGAACTTCTCCAGAGAGGCTCTGGCCGCGGCTGTGGAGACCCTGCAGCTGAGGCTTTGTGGGCTGCTGGGTTCTGCAGGGGTTGTCAACTCCCATAGCCAGGATGGAAACCCAGAAGACGCTTCAAACCTTATTTCTGTGCCTATGTAATCCGGCCACACTATTTAGCATGGGGAATCTCAATTTTTCTCTTGTTTGCATGGAGATAAATTTACCGGTGTGTTATGAAAAATAAGAGAGACAGCGGCTAAGAGGACATCTGACACCTTTTATGAGTATATTTGATGGAGGTCATTATTATTAGCAAGTTCTCAAGGTCCTTAGAGATGCCTGGTAAATACTTATAGCATCAAATGGCCTCTCTTTAGTGAGAAGCCCTGGCGGTGTAGTGGTTACCCATTGGGCTGCGAACAGCATGGTTGTCGGTTTGAAACCGCCAGCAGGTCCCAATGAGTCAGCCTTGACTGGATGGCAGTGGGGCGGGTTTGGGGTTTGGCCTCGCTTGTGAGCCTGCAGGCAGGCTTGGGGTCTGTACCCCAAGCGATGGGCTTCCATGACTTAGCATGTTAACTTCTCCCTATAAACTGCTGTCCAGAGACTGACCACATCAGCATCACCAAGAAGCTTGTGAAAATTGTCAGCTTAGTTCGTGCTTCCCCCTAATCAACCAGAGCAAGCAATCTTTAATGAGAGTCAGATGATGTGCATACGTGTGTACGTTTGAGAAGGGCTGCTTTAATTCTCATCGTCTACATTCCGGATGAGGTCAGTGAAGGTCAAAAGTGAACTCAGTTCTAGAACTTGCACTCTGATCTGAGTAGCTCTCAGGGCACCCCACATGCTCATAGTCCAGCTAACTGTCCATGAGTTGTTCCTCACTCAACAGCAATCAGCATCAAGAAAGCTCGATCCTAAAGCTACTCTGCCAATCAACACCCTTCACCCAATGCTGACCTCTGGTGTCTCAGGGCAGTTTGGAGGAATGCTGTTAACTGGCAGAGTCCACACTGGACTCAAGTTCACGGGGTCAGTCACGGGTTACATGACTACTCCCTCCTTCAGTTTCTTTGGCCTGCTTTTTCCAGTGTTTCTCCTTGTTCCCCAATGGTTGACCTTAGCTTGAAGCCAAGTCTTTTCTAACTCTTCCTCCTTAGGGCCCCGTTAACTTTTCCTTCACCCAAGACAAAGCTTTCTCCCTAGCACTTACTTGCTTCCCTTTCCTCCCCTCTTTTCAAGCCAACTGCCTCCCTCAACTCAGTCCCAGAAAGGAACACTGCCCTATGATCTCTGATAGCTTAGTTCAACAGCAAAAGCATGTCACCTAACCCACGGGACTCTCCAGGGAGCTCTGGTGGAGCTGTGGTGAAGTATTCAACCGCTCACCACAGTGGTTCTACACCCTGTCACCTTCTGTGGAAGAAAGACAAAGCTCTTTGTCCCGGCAAAGATCTACAAGCTCAGAACCAGAACGCAGGGTCGACATGAATCAGACTCAACGAGATGGTCATGGGTTTGCTGTTCATGGGACTCTCGCCATCAGGAATGCACGGGGAGTTCTTTAATGTTGTTCACTGGGTTGTCTCAGGGTTGCCCCACAGCTCTTGAGAAAATGCCTTCCGGTCCACTCAAAGACACAGGCTACCCCTGGTCCTGACAAACCACGGCTGGGGGGTCTGGGCTGAAGCTGAGGAATTCATCGACGGTGCCAGTAATCTGGCTTGTGTATCAGATGTTTCTGAGATTTCCTTCTTCTCTGGTGTGGATGGGAATCTGCTTTAGGAACCATAAAGCCGATTTACTCATCTCACTCTGGGGATCACTCCCACCGTATCTCCTGGTCTGAGCTTTCCCAGGAATCCGCTCATCTGCCTGCTCAGCGACAAAGACCACTCTGGCCAGGTCAAAGTAACTGGATCATCATTACTAGCACATAGTGTAGAGTAATGCATGCTGACTCAGAGATTCCCTGGGGTCATCCACTGTATTTCTGTGTGCTTATTCCCACGGTTCTTTTTTTTTTTTTTTGAAATGACCATTCCTAAAGAGGGTCCACAGTTTTAAACATAAGATACCTGTCCCCTAGTTACTCAAATTCAGTTGAAGGTGGCCATTTCCTGCGAGCAGAACAGACCCAAGTGTTAAATGTTCTGAGCTGTGCCCAGAAGGAGAGATAACACGGTGTCTTGAATCAGAAGCCACCACAGAAGACTGTTGGGGAAGAACTGGGTGGCTGTGTTTGAGCAGAAAGAACCTTAGTGGCAGTGACTCCCACCCTCAAACTCATGTACTTAGTTTCTGTATCTGAGACCCAGAGGATTTGAGGGTATCACGCAAGGTTCCCCGTAAAAAGGCCCTTAGCACCTTGAAACACCCAGAAGAAAGGCCTGGTGACCTACTTCTGCAAGAGCAGCCACTGAAAACGCCGTGGAGGCCAGTTCTGCTCTGAAACACATGGGGTTGCCATGCATCAGACTCAGGAGAGGGGAACTGACTGCCTGTTAATTAGAACTGTCTCAGTTTTTACATATCTAACTCCTGGCACATTACCATGGATCTTAATTTGACTCGGGTGGTTTCCAGTAAAACTGACAATTTGTCATATCCCTGTAATCCTCACTGATTATGGAGGCCATTTGTTTTGGCCAGTTACTCAAATCGGATGACCATGTGGAGTCGATTTCAAAGTTGAATCCTGGCAACATTGTATCCTCTCTCCGTGTCAGCTTAGCGATCTAGTACAGCATGCAGGGTTCCAGATGGGCTTTGTAGCCACACATGGGAAGTGGGGATGTTCTCTGATCTGAGCTGGGTCTACTTTGGATGCTCCTCTACCCTGGAATGCCTTTCCCTGCTTCTTGGCCAGTTAAATATCCTGCTACTTTTCTCCAAAGGGCCAGATCAGATGTCATTATCCCCAGCAGCTTCCCTTAGCACCTTGAAGTAAAATCCCCTCTTCTTGGATATCCAACCCCACCCCCACCGCACCCCCAGCAGAACCCCATGTCCCTGGAAAGCCAGTCGTCTGCACTTCTACTTTAGTTTTAAACACTTTCAAGTGGTGAACATGACATCTTCTGATCACCGGAAGGCTTGCTATGATTTTCTGTTGCAGCTGTCTAGTCAATCTGGGGACTGTGAACTTCGAACTCAGGATAGAGTTTAAGGCTGTTGCCATATACCAGTGACTCTCAACCTTCTTAATGCTGCGAACTTTTCATTCAGATCATGTTGTGGTGACACTCCCCCCCCCCATAAATTATTTTCGTTGCTGCTTCATAACTTTCATTTTGCTGCTGTTATGACTCAGATGACCCCTATGAAAGGGTCATTCGACCCCCATGGAGGTTGTGACCCCCCAGCTTGAGAACTGCTGCCATATGCAGAGCAAAAGAGAATACCTTTTGCCGCTCCTTTCCCAGGACTTAGGAATAATCTCATGGTTTTCCTGTTACATCAGCACCAACAGCTCTTTAGATTTCTCTTTCAACGAAGCATTTTTCTTCAAGGATCTCACTCTGAGGGACGAAGTTTGGAGTATGCCGCAGATCAAAAAGAGATGAGTGAAGGGCTCTGTAATGAGTATATGTTACAGAAATATGTTACCTTTGACTGCAGTCCCTCTGAGGGCTGGTGTGACATCTTCCTATCCCCAGAGGGTAACGCAGAGTCAGCTTGCGGCTGGTCAAACAAATAACGGAGAAGGCGGAACTGACTCTGAGTGCGACCCTTCCCTATGTGATTTGATAGAATACACACAAAGGATGAACGTGACTGAGCTTAGTTCCTTTGGAAACCATACCTTGAAATCTGGGAGGAATCAGTTGAAAGCATTTTCAGTTTCAGAATATTGAATACATCCTGAAAATAATACTAATGGAGGTAAGTTGGTTGCCTCCAAACATCAGGAAGGCAGCAATTCTCAGCCTGTGGGTCGCCTAGTACGTCCTGCACATCAGAAATTTACATGACAATTCACGGCAGTAGCAAACTTACAGTGATGAAGCAGTAATGAAAATAATTTTAGGCTTGAGGTCACCACAACGTGATGAACCGTATGAAAGGGTGGTGGCATAAGGAGGGTTGAGAACCACTGCACTCAGGGCTTCTTTCCACAGTCTGTCATGAACGCAAGCAGGTCCTATGTTCCTGTGGGTCAGGAGGAGATGTTTTGAGGCAGGTAGCTGTTTCATGACCCAGGCCCCTTCTGTCAGTGGCTTATTGTGCTCTAAGGCAGGCGTCCTCAAACTATGGCCCTCAACCCTATGTGGCTCGCCTAAGACATGTATCTGGCCCGCCGGGTGTTTTTGCCGCCGCTGCCTGTCCTGCTTAGCAGCTGACTCACCTCGGGCCCGCAGTGAATTTGTTCATAATTTTTTTAAACTCTAGTCCGGACCTCCAACAGTCTGAGGGACAGTAAACTGGCCCCCTGTTTAAAACGTTTGAGGACCCCTGCTCAATGACCTCCAAACCACTGTCGCACCCTTCTACATCTGCCTTGTTGGCAAGAGAAGAAAATCAATGAAGTATAGTAAATGCACTGGAAATGCCATACAGCACTGCTAAAGACCAGATCCCAGTCACATGGTCTCACCTAAGTGCAAGGGAGACTGGGACATGAGTGCTAGCTGCATCTTTGGATAGAAGAGGGAATGATACGTCATGTAATCAGTTTGATACGTGATACCTGTTGTCAGATCTATTACTAGTTAATATTTTCCTTTGAAACCTTGAAGACAGATATGAAGGAAATGTAATTGGAAGCCATTTATAGGGAGGTGATAAGCAGGTTTGCTATTTCACAAATATCTACCCTGCTGGCTCCTCATTCTTGTCCCCTGGCTGGGACACAGATTGGCTCTAGATACCAGGAATACCCTGGAGGGGCTTCCCTCATGGAGTTCATCTTTCCACTCCAACAGCACATGAAATACGAAGCCCCCTTCTTGAAGGACCTTCCTGTTGGTGTCTCTAGCTTCTGTTGCATCACATTTGCATACAGTGAGTGACCAATAGAGACACACAGAGTTAATATGGATGAGACCTTGCCTCTGCCCTCCTACTCCCTCTACCCTCCACTCATGTCATTGACTGAGTTTTGTACAGACCGGGAGTGAGAGGACTCCCCAACTCATACATCCATTCCAATGATAGTCCAATTTCCAGGGTAGAACTGGAGAAGAACTGAAAACCAAAGGACTGTAATATGTGATGCCATGGTATGGATGGAGGTATAATTTGAACATTTATCAGAGAAGCCTGTGTGTGTTTGTATTAGATGGAGGCGGCCAACAGATTTCACCTGTTCGTCTGGGAGACCGAGAGGCAGCAGGATGTGGAGCACGTGGCTCAGTGCATTCTCTGCTACGGTAAGCTTTAGCAGTGCTTCTGACCAAACCAGCACCTTTAGAACGTGGCGAATGAATTCATAGTCACAGGCCAAGTCTGTCGGCAGATGGGTATTTGCTTGGCACACACACCTTTAACATCTGGGAATTCCGTCTTAAATTTAGGTGTCCAGTCGCTCTTAGAAATTCAGAATTGACTTGAGAACCACAGACATCACATGCCCATGTGACTGGCTCAGCCACAGCTTTAGGGTGCGGTATGTGTCTGTTCGTGCCCTACAGCTCCCACCCTTTTGTATCATCACAGCTCTCAGGTGCTTTACTCATCATCTGTCCTGCCAAATTGTTGTAGATGCTTGTGGCTGCTGGCTTCCGAACACCTTTGTGTGAGGGGCAAAGCATTCAGCTAATAGGCAAGATTCCTGGGCTCTGGGGCCTGAAACTATCATTGACTGGCAGAAGGATATTGCCAAGACATCAATGTGCCTTGGTCCCCAGATGCTCTCATTTTATTCCATATCTCACCATATTCTGTGCCCTAGAAAGTCTTCCAATGAACCCCCCCAACGCCATCCCTGAGTCAGCCAGAAGATGAAGTCAAAAGGGGCTTTAGTTCTCCCTCTCCCTGATTCAAAGAGACCTGGTGGAACTCTGAATGAGGCACTGAGTCAGTAACCACAGGGTCAGTAGTTCAAGCCTATCAGCTTTTCCTCGAGAGCAAGATGAGGCTGTCTGCCCTGTAATGATTTGCAACCCTGTAGGATCTCTCTGCATCAGAATCGACTCAGTGACAGTGGACTAGATTTGGGATTCGACGTAAGGCACACTAAGGCTACCCCCTGCCATGCATTGTCTCTGAGAATGTGACCAAATGAAATAGACAACTCAAAAAAGTCATTCACTACACGGAGTCGATTCCAGTTCACACGTTGCTGCCAGGTGCCTTCGAGCCAGTTACGACGCAGAGTGACCCCATACACAGCAGGATGAAACATGGTCGGGCCCAGCGCCATTCTCACAAGGGTTCCTTGAGCACTTGTTGCAGCCACAGTTGAGGGCTTTCCACTTTTTTCCCTGCCCCTCTACTTCACAAGCAAGATGCCCTTCTCCAGGGACTGGTCTCTCCTGACAAAATGTCCAAAGTATGTGAGATGAAGTCTCTCCTCCCATGCTTTCAGAGAGCTGGTCATACTTCTTCCAAGACTGCTTTGTTTGTCCGTTTAGCAGTCCATGGTACTTTTTTTTTTTGGTGGGCGTCACTGCCTCCTAGTGGGAGTAGGAGGCCCAATCTTGCTCCTGAAGAGCTGCTGCTGGATTTAAACCACCAGTCCAGTGGGCCGCAGTCCCGCACTCAACCGCTATGCCACCGGGGCTCAGTCCCAGTCCATGGTACTTTCAATCTTCTTCTTCAGCACCACAATTCAAATGGATTGATTATTTTTTTGGTCTTCCTTATTCAATGTCCTCCTTTCCCACATGTCTGAGGCAACTGTAAATACCACGGCTTGGATCAGGTGCACCTTAGTCCTCAAAGTTAACCTACTTGCTTTTCAATACACTACAGAGTCTGATGCAGCAGATTGAGCTAATGCAATGTATCTTTTGGTCTCCTGACTGTTGCTTTCATGAGCATTGATTGTGGTTCAAGTAAGACACAAATCCTTTTCAGCCCTTTCTTTGTTTATCTTGTTCTTGACTGGTCCAATTGTTAGGATTTCGGTCTTTTTGACCTGGAGTTGTAGTCCATACGTGAGGCTGCAGTCCTGGCTCTTCATCAGCATGTGCTTCAAGTCGCAAACAAGGCTGCGACATCTGCATTTCGCGGCTTGTTCATCAGCCTTCCTCCAATCCTGATGCCACACTCTTCTTCATAATAGTAATTGCTGTCTGTGTAATTCACAAACATCTCCTTTGACCCACCACTTCTCTAAACATCAGCTCCTTCTCTTGTCATTTACTGAACTCTCACTAAGGTGCAGGCATTGGGTACACAATTAAATGTATTAGCCTTTTTCATTGAAATCTCTTAAGATAGATACAATCACCATCAGCGTATCTCCACCCAAGAGATGAGACAATGGACACTCTGGGAAGTCTAAGTCTAAGTTGATGTTACCCAGGAGCCTCTGTAAGACAGGGTACATTTTGAGTCAGCCAGTCAGCTGCAATACATGACATGGAGTTAGGATAGACCAGTCCCTGAAGACTGACATCATGTATGCTAGAGGGCCGGGGGGGGGGGCGCGAAGAAACCCTCAACAAGATGGATTGACACAGAATCTGCCACAATGTGTCTAAACCTAAGAACAATGGTGGGGGTGATGCAGGAGTCGGAACCAACTAAACAGTATCGAACAATGGCATACATATATTTCTATACATATATCCATATAGTTCGTCTTTGGGATTTGGGCCTAAATTTACAACTTTCACAAATCAATGCTATCAAATGTCTCATGAAATACAGAAAATTCAAAAGGAAAAGAATGCTAGTTAATTCAAAGTGAAATCTGTGCAGTTTATGCCAAATAAGATGTAGCAGACCATAGAAGGACCGTTACCTTTTGGAAGCAGTGGTGCACTGAAATACTACTGGGCTCTCAGCTGCAGCTCAGATGGTAATGCCCCTGGATTCTTGGCATGGGCCCCAAAAGCCCTGCCGAGGCTGAAGTGGTTTGTTACCTGTGGGGATGATGGAAGGAAGGACTAAATTTCATCTCATCACTTTTTGACTGATTAAAAACGGCAGCTTTGTGTATCCTTAAGGTCACTCCCAAGTCTAGCAGGAGTGAGTGAGCATTCACTTCTGTAGATGTATCCATTTCATAAACCATCCCTTTACAACCTCCTTTCTAGTGAGTGGAAGTAATCTGCGTACCTAGAAATTGAGACGGCACAGGGTCTAATGGTGAAATAAATTTCAGTGACTATGGAATTAGTCTCGATGGGTTTTATTCATCTTGTTCTTGGGTTTGGCCTGCCCACCACAGGGCCAGGCTGCATTCTGTTGCAGTTGTGGCAATGTCCTCGAGTTCAGAAATGCATTTGGCATGGATAGGAAAGAGAGGATGGATAGGAGAGGAAGGATAGAAAGAAACAAAGGTTGGGAGGAAAGAGAAGATGGGTAGGAAAGAGAGGATGGATAGGATAGGAAAGAGGATGAAGGAAAGAGGATGAAGAAAAGAGGATGGATAGGAGAGGGAGGATGGAAGAAAAAAGGATGGATAAGAAAGAGGATGGAGGGAAAGAGAGAATGAAGAAAAGAGGGTGGATAGGAGAGGGAGGGTCAATAGGAAAGAGGAGTGTTCTAACGCGTTTGTCCCTGCGCTTCCTCCCCAGATGAATGCCGACCCCAGCAGGAGTGCGAGAGTGGTGCGCTGGGGCCTTTGGCGGTGGACGTGGACGTGGCGTTTTTGGTGGATGGCTCCCATGGGACCAGCACAGACGTCTACCGTGCCGCCTTGAGCCTGGTGGCCGCCGTGCTGGACGACCTGGAGGTGGCCGCACAGCCGGCCACATCCCGCCATGGGGCGCGCGCGTCCCTGGTGGTGCACACGACGCCCGGTTTCCGACCCGGTGGGGACCGCCCTCCGGTGACTGAGATCTTCCACCTGACGTCCCATGGCCACCGGGCTTCCATGCAGCAGCGCATCCAGGAGGCTGCAGAGAATCCCCCGCAGGGAACAGCGGCCCTGGGACATGCTCTGGAGTGGACGCTGGAGAAGGTGCTCCTGGCAGCCTCGCTGCCACGGAAAGCTCAGGTCCTCTATGCCATCGTGGCCGGCGAGACCAGCGGCTGGGATAGGGCCCAGTTGAGGACCTGGTCCCTGGAAGCCAAGTGCAAGGGTGTCGTTCTGTTCGTGGTAGCATTAGGCCCGGGGGTGGGGCCCCTCGAGCTGGCTGAGCTGGAACAAGTGGTCAGCCCCCCCTCGGAGCAGCACCTGCTGCGCTTGGAGGGGTTCTCAGATCAAGAGGTGGCCTACGCCCAAAGATTCACACGGGCCTTTTTCAACCTCCTAACTAGTAAGTGGTCCCAGAAACGAGGTGTGACGTGGGGGCAGGGCGGAGGAGAGCTTGGCCTGTGGGCAGATGCCCATGGCATCTCCACCCTAAATGAGTTGTATGCCACCCCGTAGCGGCTGCTGAACACCCACATTTCCTGAAAAAGCTGCCCTGTCATTGTCTTGACTGTCAGACCTTCTGCTGGTTTCTTGTCCTGAAACTCTCATCTGGTGAAGCCTGAGGCCACTGCCTTCCACAGAAATTTTGGATTTTCTGATGTAGGGACATGAGAGCTAATCTCTTCTGCTTATGACATATCTATTAGAATACAAACCTGGGCAGACTGTATTACTCCAGGTAGACTAGAGAAACAAATCCATAGACACTCATATGTGTATAAGAAAGAGGTTTATATACAAGAACAATTGAACCTTGAGGAAACATCCCAGCCCAGGCCAGTCCAAGGTCATAAGTCTGATATTAGCCCATATGTCCAATATTAATCTATAAGTCCTCTTGAGACTCACGAAGCACATGCAATGACACCAGGACAATCACAGGCCAGTGGGTGCATAGTCTTGTGTATCCCGTGATGGTAGGAACATCTCACTGCTTGCAGGGGTCTCCCCTTCGCTCCTCTAGTTCCCAGGACTCAGGGTCTATCAGCATGCTGCCATGTGTCTTGTCAGCTGCAACGTCTCCCAGGGAGTGAGAGGAGAATAGACAATGTCTCTGCCTCCAAGAAGAAATTACCACACTTCCCAGAATTCTCAGAAGACCACACCCACACAGAGGTCTCATTGGCTATCTCCAGATTGACAGGCTAGACTCCACCCCTACATTCTTAATCCTCAAATTCACACCAGATTAGGTGACTGCCACAGGAGACTCTAATGCCCAGATGCTGTACCAATAATAGATGTAGCAGTTAGTCCTGGGCAGGTGCAGCCCATTTCTGTTCTCTACATGCAAACTGCAAGATTGGGGGTTTGAGTCCACTGATGGGTGCCTCTCAAGAAAGGCCTAGTGTCCCCATAGGACAAATCCACCACAGAACCCTGTGTGGAGCACGGTTCTATTCAGCACACCTGGGGAACCATGAGGCAGAATTTGTCAGGTTTCTGGAGTGGGCAATGCCTTGGTTCTTGGCTTCAACCGAAGAAAGAAATCACATGGAAGCTCATCTTGAAATCCAAGTGATGGGGGAAGTTTCAGATTTTACAGCCTCACAAGAGTACACGCATGCTATCTCAAGGAAGCGTGCCGGAGAGGAAGCCTCATGGAAGTTCACAACCACGTGGAAAAGAGCAACCCCACGTGCAGAACATGGAGTGGGGGCTGGGTGGAGGCAGAGAGGCTGTGACACAAGCTGGGACCAGAGAGCAAGAGGGTCCCAAGTAGGTTTGGAGTAGGTGTGTGTCCGTCTGCGTGGGGGAGGGAGACCTCATCCTTTGAGCTGCCACTGACCAGGAGCAGGGTAAAAGGGCAAGAGCTGCCTTCTCACAGCCAAGGTATTTCAAGCCTCTGGCTTGGAAGGAGTGGTTGCAGGTCTTGGCCGACCCCATTGGATGGGTTAAGCCCACCTAGGTGAGGTCATGAGCCTGGGTCTACTTTGGACCACCCAGGTGCACCTCCCACTGGGCTTAGGGCTTGAATAGGCGCTTGCTCAATTAGGGCTCTTCTTAGGCATGTAATGGTAGCCTGATTTCCTTACAGCCTCCTCTATGGAGACCTTCACAAACTTTGGAGGGACAACACCCTGCCCGATATCTAGCTACCTAACAAAATCACTCAGCAGCAACTATTTGGGTTTTTGTAAATTTATTGTCACTATGTATCCAGTGGTCTATTCTAGCACATGTCACACTTTCTAGTGAGCTTGTTTTCCTAGGAAGCTCATTATGTCTAGGTGGAACCAGAGATTCTGAATTTCTAATAAGTTCCTGCGTGATGCTGCTCATTCATGAAGCTCACTGTAAGAGACAAGGGTATGGGACATATGTATTTTAAAACTGAGGTGCACGTGGCAGTGTAGAGGTCAGGGGTCTTTAGGGAGGAACAGAGAAACGGCCAGACTCCTGGGTTTCCCTCCACCAGGTTGGCTGGAGGAAGGTCACAGTAGAGGGTAAGGGACAAGGACAGTGACAGCATGTTCTGGTCACCTTGCTTCACTACCTCCCTGTCCTAGCAACTTCACCTCCAGTCACGACTAGTCAAACTGTGGGGTCCAGCCCCACAATTAAACGGATCCTTCGGAGATGCATATGTGATTAAGGAATAGAGAAAAGAAAAAAAAGACAGGGACTCCTCATCCCAATGTCAGAATCAAGAGGTAGAGAGCTCGTTTATTTCACAGAGAGTATATATAAAGACATGCAAGCCTTCATTAGGTACATACATGTACCATAGCTAGGGCAAGGTGTGAATCTGAGATATCCTGAGTTCTTTTAGGAGAACATCTCAAAGAAAGTGTCTGACACAAGTGAACAATGGTGTCCATCACTCTTTAAGAACACTGAAAATCAGCATCGGACGCTTTTAGAGAGAAGTAACTTCTAACAGTGCATGCTTCCTGATCTTTACAGGGGGTGAAACTTGGAATGGCTAATGACTTAGTGATTCTTTGAGAGAGAAAGAGGGATCAGGACTCACTCTTCTCATCTGTTCTAATTTCATTTTCATTTTCAATATTTTGTTATGTTGTCTCTTGGGCTATGGTTTTATTTTGTGATTTTATTTCACGTTAAGTACTTAAGTAGTGGGGTATGTTCCATCTTATGCTCTTATCTTGGTTTTTTAAAATTTGTCTTATTTGAAATTCAACTTTAGCTTGGGCTTCATATTTTTTCCCTTTTTTAATCATTTAAAAAAGGAACACTTATCACAATACATAAATACATACATACATCAGTTATCACACTACATACATACATATACTGCGCCAAGCCTCTTTGCCTGCCTGCTGTTGTCATCATTCTCCAAAATTGTTTTTCCACTTGAGCCCTTGATGTTGGCTTCTCTTCTCTTCCTCTTCTCGCTCTTCCCCACCCTACCACCCCCCATTACATTATAAATTATTATATTGTCATATCTTACATTGCCCAATGTTTCCCTTGCCCACTCCTCCGATAAGAGGTTATGTGTAGATCCCTGTGATTGGCTCCCCATCTCTACCCCACCTTCCCTTTACCATCTGGTAACTCCACTCTACTAGACCTGAGGGGCTCATCTGTCCTGGGTTCCCCAAATTTCCAGTTCCCATCTGTACCAGTGTACCTCGTCCAGTCCAGCTGGATTTGTAAGGTAGAATTGGAATCATGATAGTTGGGGGGAGGAAGCCTTCAAGAACTAGAGGGAAGCTGTTTGTTTCATTGTTACTTCACTGAACTCTGATTGGCTCTTCTCCTGGTGACTCCTCTGTAAGGGGAGTGTCCAATTGCTACGGTTGGGCCTTGGGTTCCCACCCTATTCTCCCCCTCATTTGTAGTGATGTGCTTCATGTTCTTTGATGCCTGATACATGCTACCTTCGTCCTCTCTTGAGCACACAGGTTGGTGTGCTTCTTCCATGTGGGCTTTGCTGCTTCTGCACTAAATGGCCACTCATTTACCTTCAAACTTTTATGACCCCAGATGCTTTATCATTTGGTAGCTGGGAACCATCAGTTTCTTCCACTCTGTTTGTCTCTGTACCTATTTGTCTTCAGCGATCATATCAGGAGGGTGAGCACATATTGATATGATTTTTGCTCTTTGATGCCTGATTCTTTCAATACCTCATGGTCACACAGGCTGGTATGCTTCTTCTATGGTGGGCTTTGTTGCTCCTTAGCTAGATGGCTGCTTGTTTAACCTCAAGTCTTTAAGACCCCAGACACTATATCCTTTGATAGACGGGCACCATCAGCTTTCTTCACCACTCTTGCTCATGCCCCCACATATCCTCAGTGATCACCTCGGGAAGGTGAGCACACTGTGATAAGTTTTTTTCTGTTTGGATTAGGCCTGTGACCTAATCCTTTTAACACCTGTGGTCACACTGGCTGGTGTGCTTCTTCCATGTGGGCATGGCCACTTCTCGGCTAGATGGCTTTTTGTTTATTTTCTGGCTTTCAAGACCCCAGATGCTATATCCTCTGATATCTGGGTGCCATCAACTTTCTTCACCACATTTGTTTATGCACCCATTTTACTTCAGTGATTGTACTGGGCCAGTGAGCATCATGAAATACCAGATTCATAGAATAAGTGTTCTTGCATTGAGGGAGCAGCGGGTGAGGGCCCAAGGTCCATTTGCTTCCTTAGTACTGAACTCATAAATATATGTTCTTAGATTTGTCCCCTCCTTATCATAACAATTACATTTACATATGTACATGCCAGTGTTTAGACCTCTGCAAGTGCTGAGCTTCATTTTATTTTGCATCTTAAAGCTTTCAGCTTCATGGATCATAGGTTGTTTTGTGGTCTGTTTTTGTGCTGATTTTATTGTTAAGTTTGATAATATGTTGGGGCTTGTTTGTTCTGGATTTGATGTCTTCCTTGTTTTATTTTTAGGTGAAACAAACCAGTATCCACCCCCAGAGCTCAGCGTGGAATGTGGAGGCCCAGGCCGTGGGGACACTCGGCTGTACCCCATCCTGCCTATTGCGAGGTAGGTTCATGATAGAGATGAGCTCGTGCCACAGTCGCAGCCACAGGCAGGAAACCAGCCTCCCATCTGTCAAGAGCAGCCCCTGCAGCATCCCTGAAACAGCACCCTTCTCCAAACCTATCACGTAGATACCTGCACTCTCATGCCAGTTCAGACATACAAGCCAAGCTTGTCAAGCTTTCACTTAACACATTATGGTGTGGCATAAAAAATTGCGATGGCATCTTCCTCACTTTCAGTGTTGAAAATTCAATGGTGTCCTCCCAGGGACGCCCTCCCCCAATTTATTCTCTTTCTGCGCTCAGAGGAACAAGAGCCCCACAGCAGGCCCTGACCTCTAGAGGCCCTCAGACTTGAAATGGTTCATTTTTACCTGTTGTGAGGGATCCCTCAGCAGCTTAAAACTGAGATGGGTAAGAGAAACTGCTCAGTGGTCTCCCTTGCAGGAGGCACCTGGAGCATGTGCCAGGCCTAAGGCCTTGGGGAGAGATTGTTTCCCATAAGGTCTTTTAGAGACACGAGACAGAGCGAGACCTTTCATGAATTGATTGATTGAGCGAGGTGAAGTCTGTAGGCAGCAGGAAATCAAAGGAAATGAAGCGAAAGGAGTTGAGGTTAGCCAGATAAAGAAAGGTTAGCACTTCCCCTTGGTCTAAAGCCAGAGAATGAGCTAGCTTAAACGATATAAAGTCCACCAGAGCTGCTCTTACCTAAAGGAAGAGAAAATTAGGTCTAATAATATCCACTAAAAACTACTAGAGTCTTGTGAGGCAGAGTTAAACAGCTGTGTTACAGGCACAGCAGAGAAAGGAATGGCAGGAAGAGTCGGAGCTGCAGAGAGAGCAGGGTTTTGAGCAGGGGTGAGAGGCCAGGGCAACAAGATTTCAAACTAAGAATAGCAAGAGCAAGAACAAAAGCTGATTTGGGGTATATACGTCTTTAAGAAGTCTATAACTTAGACTAGAGGGTTCCTGGGCATCTTTCTGGTCGATGCTGATAACTCCAATGGGCTGGGCACCAGGTTAAGTGGGGGAATATGGGTGGAGAAGCTTTGTAAACAGAAGAAATGCCTGCTGTCCTCAGTAGTACTGTCACCGGACCCTTGATCTCCCTAAAGCAAGGTCACAAACAATTGTCACTCTGAATCCACACAAACTATAGGAGCTGAGATGCTCGGGGGTCTGACAATTCACATGCAGTTTTGTCGTTTCCTCCTTTAGTTAAGAAGAAATATATCTTGATGACTTAAAGCTTCTTTAGAACCCCTACGAATATAAAGGCAAAAAAGCAAGCAAACACCCCACTACAAGAAAGTCCATTTCATCACACCAATCCATCATCTAGCCTCGTATTCTTGAAGCATCTGCTGGATAGAATCTCATGCCCGCCAAAGCTCTTACATCTGTATCTGATACATGACATGGCTTCAAAAAGCCTTCAGAATATTTTCGTTCCATTTCCCCATGAACTTTTCAAGGTCCTCAGAAAACCAACCTCCCTGCTGTTGAGTTGATTCTGAGTAGCAGTGACCCTGTCAGACAGGGCAACCCTGTCCCATGGGTTTCTGAGACAGTAACTCTTTACAGGAGGAGAAAGCCTCATTTTTCTCTGTAGGAGCAGCTGGTGTATTCTAACCACTGACCTTGCAGTGAACAACACAATTCATACCCACTACATCACTCCGGCTCCTACTAGCCCCTTTTTAGAAGTCTGTGTTTGTGCAAACACAAATCGATAAGCACACACACACACACACACACACACACACACGGTCTTTTTTTTTAAATCAAAAGTTGACCATGCTAACCCTATGGTTGCAGTTTTTGTCCAGAAGCCTCTATCTACCTAGGAAAACAGCTGGTGCAGCTTTTAAGCTATTGACCTTTCGTCTCAGGAATATTGCCTGGGTCTTGAACCTCTAGGGCCTGGTGTTGAGGTTCAGCAGTCTGACATGATTGATTCCTTGCAGGTTGTTGGAGCCCCCGTCTGGCATGCCCACCTTCGACGGTGATTTGGAAACACTTGAAGCAACCGAGGTTTTTCTAAGCAGAGCCGTGACAACAGCATCAATGACTCAACAAGAAGCACTTGAACATTATTATGAAAGGAGTACAGATGATTCCAGAAAAAATGAAGGAGGAACACCAGCAAACCCAGGAGAAACAAGAAAAGAACTAAATTTAGGCACCATGGATGGTAAAATCCACAGCTCTTACCATACTTGCTTCTTAATTTGAATTTACCCTTTTCTTCTTCATCTCTTACCGCCCCCCCCCCCCCTTTAAAGCCTATGTCTTGACCTAAGAGTTAGCTTGTACATTGCGGCTTTTTATTTGCTTTCCAAATGCATAAATTGGTATCTGGACCTAACTGGATTTTTAAAACAGACTAGCTTTTACTTGGCTGTCAAACTGGAGCTGGTAGAAAGCTATTTCAAGTGGTGACTGGAGGCCAATCCTATGCAATCTCTGTACTTCCAGGTGGAGAAGCAGTCATCTCGTGGACTTTGAGGGAAATGCCTTCTTGTCAAAGGCTCCTTCATCTTTGCATGGCCACGTGGGTTCTGACCAAGTGTGTGTCCACTCTGGATCCCTCACAGCTATAGCAGTGATTTCCAATTAGAGCAGACAGTAACTTACATGTGCTCACGTGTGTTATCAATGACTTAATAGATGTAATCAATAAAGTAAGCAAAACTGTGGAAGTGTTCTGAAGAATTGTAAGTGTCTAACTCTGAAGTGTGTTAAAGGCAGGGGAGAGAGAACTGGAAGCATTTCTTTGTGTAGTCAGTCCCGCTTAGATTCAGTGGGCAACAATTGCCCAGAGACTTTGAATGTGTTAAAAGTGAGAGAAGTTGCACAAAGGTTCTTCATTGACTGCTAGCCAACATTATTTGAAAAAGTTATTTTTGTCTCTCTGTGGCTCCATTTTCTGTAAAATGACAATAAGTGAATACCTGCCTCAGTCGCGTTCATGTATCCACCACATAAGCATAGGATGTGAATGAGATAGTGAGCTGCTGGTGCTACCAGCTGCCTCTTGACTCCGAAGCAAACATGTCCACAGGAAAGGAGCAAAACCCACAGAGTACTCTCTGCAGGAACAGTCAGTCATATTCTGCCTCCCTAGGGCTACAACTTAGCCACAGAATTTACCCTATTGATTATTATGTTTTCTTCATAGACCATCCTTGCATAATCTTAGTAAGGTGATGGTTTTCAAGTTGAGCAAAACAGTAGAATCACTGGAAAACCTTTTTAAATTCCCAATGCCCAGGTTGAACCTCTGACCAATTCAATCAGCATCTCTGAGTGTGAGACTCACCCAAGATTTTCCTGAGCAAGTGAGAACCACTGTTAGGCATATAAAACATCCTGCTCCATGAAACCAAAGTGAAAAAGATGGATTGCTGCTATTGAATTCGGTCTCCTTCATAGAAAAACAATTGAAGCCTAAGAACTTAAGGAACTGACACCACATCCTGCCCCCCTGTTCTTGCCGTCAAAGCTCTTTTATTTTTTCTCTTTTAAATCATTTTATTGGGGGCTCATACAACTCTTATTACAATCCATCCATCCATCCCATTCATCCATCCATTGTGTCAAGCACATTTGTACATTTGTTGCCATCATCATTTTCAAAACATGTTCTTTCTAAACTTGGCTCTGTCCAGCTCCTCCTGAGGCCCTTCATCCACAAACACCCTGTTGTTTAACAGATACCTTTGGTTTGTTTGTATGTGTGTTTGCTTGGTTTTCAAAATAAATAGAAGCAACCAAGTGCCATCCTGAAATGTCCTACTCTCTACTATCTTCTCTTCTTACAGCTCTGGTCAGAGAAGGAAGTCAGCCTTCTTCTCCAGATGAGTTCTGAATTGGACAGAGAGATCAAAGGGCCCTTTTAGACCTCACTAACTTAAACTCCTATGTTGGCCTGTTTGCACCACCCCCCACCCCTCAAGGCTTCTCCTCACTTGGTTTCAGAGACTCATTCTCCTTTTGTTCCACTTCTGATCAGCCCATCTTTGTAGACTTCTTCTCCAGGTCCTGTCCTCCCAAATGGACGGAGGGCTTATGGAATGCGAAGCTTTTATAATTTGGAAAAGAACACAAAATGGATACCAAATGAAGGATCAATACCAGTATTGATTTAGAAGGAGCCTGCACAGATGCCTTTCTACCGCCCTCTAACTCCACTCTCTCGACTCAGACAAACTCTCACGACTCAGGCTAACTCAATACTCAGGCATGACTTCCACCGTTTCAACTTGTACCGATGACTCCCAAAGCAATGACCTCCAATGTCAAACTCTCTTTAGAGATTCGGACCAACAGAAACAAATACCTTCCCGATGACTCCAACGGACATGCCTGTATTCATCACAAGTAACCTGGTTCAACACCCTGTACTCATTATCTTCTCCATTCGGATGTTCTCCTTTCCACAGCACTCCGAATGCCCCGAGCCCCATACATTACTCTAGTTGTCCTCTCTTTCACCTCCCACCTTCAATAGGTGACCAGATCCCCATATGACTTTCTCCTCTTAGCGGACACATCCACCGACAAAGAGAATCAGCCTAGGCAAACATTTGATTCCAATGTAGTCACTGTTCATCATGCAGATTCATTTTCTCTTTGCTCTCTATGTTCTGACCCCCACTTTGTTGGATTAGTTTACAACTATGTTTTGTGGTTGTCCAGAATATGCACCACAAAACATATGCTACCTAAAACCTATAGATCCTAAAACAGCATAATACTCAAGGTAGACTTTTAAATTTTATTAGTTTATCTAAATTGTTTGGTTTTTAAGAAGACTACGGAGGTATTTGTGTCCATATCTTCAGTCTCAGCACCTTAACTTTTTTCACTAGAGTGTAATGATTTTTAACTTATCTCAGTTTGTGCTTTATCTGATTCACAGCCTATAAAGTTAATATATTTAAAAACATAAATCTGATCTTCTTTAAATAATTATTTATTTATTTCCCGATCATCTTCTTGTTCACAAGCTAAAATCCAGATTCATGAGTAAGACACGCATGTTCTCTGTAATATAGAGACTCCCCTGATTAGACCTCTGTGGTTTTATGGGTTGCCACCTCTCTACTCTTTCCTTCTCAAAATATTTTGCATAATTTGCAGATGCCCCATGTGAGCTGCTCTTCCAAGACTCCAGGCTGCTGCCAAACATCACCTGTCTTCCCTTGTCCTCTGCAGGGTCCACTCTGCCAATATCTCGGAATATTTTACTGCAGCTCAAGTTTTATCTGGTCTTAGAGTCCTTCCTGGGCTTCAAGGTAGATTGCAAATTGCATGACCTTCTTTGTGCCCCTGTAGCTTACGCTGAAGTCTGCCACAGCCCCTGCCTACTTTCATTGCACCCGTTTGTGCAGAACAAAAAGGGTGTCATTAATCTTCACAGACGCCAGGTTGATCTCCCTCTCTTTTCAATTTCACTGCTGTGTCTCCAGAGAATACAAATCTATTTCTGTTTGTTCCTTCCTCCTCCACGTTAGGCAATCTTAGAAGACACAGCTACAGAGAAAGAGAACCCACCCAGGAAATATTATAATCCCGTCATAGCCGTGCTTCATCCCTTACCAACATTTTCGCCTTTCTCCCCAACTGTCCCCTCTTCATTCCTGGATTTTTGTGGGCTTGTCTGAGTCAAGATGTGAGTGCAGGTGCAGGCTCCTGCCTAGAGGGAATCGTTAATATTTGTGATTAAGATAATGCTAAATGTAGAATCGGGGGCTAGGAATAATGACTTGGGTGATGATCCACTGGGGGCCCAAGGACAATTTCCCTGTCATAGTGATAAAAGAGAAATTAGACACTCAGAGTCAGGGTGCAAAACATAGCTTAAAGTTAAATAGATGAAACTATCCAGGACTTGCCCCATGATAGCTGTTCTGACCAATAATGGTAACCACGCTCCACAGGCAGCTATTTCAATGGAAACAATGTGAGGTTACATGCAGTCAAAATGTCGCGTCACTTGGTCACACTAGGATCCCTGGTGGCACAGTGGTTAAAGCATTTGGTTCCAGCAATTCAAACCCACAAGTCACTTTTTCCCTGGCAGTCTGTTCTGGTAAAGATCCAGCCTTGTCGGCTCCCTGGGGCAGGGGAGTTAGCCAGTGAGCAGTCCTGGTCATCATGCTTCTACATTCATTCACTTGCCACATGGCAGGCACGGTGCAAATAGAGCAGCTATCATTGTATACACCAAGAAACGAGCGCACTGCCCCCGAGTCAATGTTGGCTCATCCTGACCCTGTGGGACAGGCTAGAACTGGCCCTGGGAGTTTCTTTGTGGAAATAGAAAGCCTCCTCTTCCTCCCTCTGGGAGGCTGGCAGATTGGAACTGCTGGCCTTGCAGTTAGTAGTCCGGCGAGTAACCGCCATGCCGCTAGGGTTCCTCATCGGAGTCCCCATGGAACTCCATCATGTGATGCCTTCAAACAGCTCTGTGATGTCAGCATTTTCAAAAACCCGCCTTTGATGGCGGAGGCAACTCAGGCTCACATGGATGGAGCCACTCACCTAAAGACACACAGCCGGTTCTTTCTCCTAAGCAACCCTGCCTCTTTAGCTCATGCGGGAAATTCAGCTCCTTCTGCATTTGTCTGGCTGCAGGTCCTTGCTCCGTGGGTCCGGAGGAAGGCGAGTGCCAGGATTACATCCTGAAATGGTACTATGACAAAGAGGAGAGGTCGTGTCGGCAGTTCTGGTACAGCAGCTGTGGAGGCAACGCCAACCGGTTTGACTCGGAGGAAGATTGTGCGGCTCGGTGCGCCCCAACAGCCCTGGAGAGTTAGAGAGAACACCCATGCTGGCGCGCCTGTTTCATCGCCGAAGAAGACAAGGTCTCGCCTCCTGAGATAAGGTTGCTGCCCCCAGCCTCAGACGTGGGTTGGACTCCTCATCCCCTGATTTTTATTACCAGTGATTTGTAACTTGAGAGAACTGAAACAGTCCTGGAATCTATTTAAATGAATTAGCACTGACTGCAATATCAACTTGAATTTGATCAAGAGGATTATTAAAACCTTTTTGTTTTCACTCCGTAGTTAAAGAAAAATCAGGATAAACAGTGAGCAGGACCGATTGTAGATGAGCTTGAACGTTGTTTTGTGTTTGGCAGCAAGGACAGAGGGGTGTGTCCATCAAAGGAGGGGGCTGTGTGACAAATGGACTTCTAACGGGAAACATCCTCTACACTACCTGGTGGAAAAATAAAGGCAATTTCCAGTAACTCATTTGGTGTGAGTCTTTGTGAGATGCCTACACACTAGAATTTGTGTTCATGGCTTGTGACTTTGAGGAAGAGGAATGACAGGTTTCTCTGTGGCATTTATCCACTGCGATCAATTACACTGATTCCATTCTTTGATGATTTAACACTGAAGACTGTCAATAAAAATATGAAACCAAGGGTCTAGGTCCCCCAGGCTGAAAAATTTTCTAAAGACAGTGAGGTGAATTGTGTTTTCTTGGGAGGTCTGCTCGTGGGCTTCCATCAGGGAAGAATGTAGGTGCAGTGTGCTAAGCGGTAGCATTCTATGGCTAAATGAAAGGTCGATGGTTCAAATCCATGCACTGCTCCATGGAAGAACAGTGTGACAACCTGTTTCCATAAAAGATATACAGCCAGTCATGGTGCAGTGTAGGACTCATGAAACAACTTCTGCCTAGTTCTTTGGTGCTTCCTTCCCCCCACTATCGTGACTTCAATTCTGCCTTACAAATTGCATTTGACTAGAGCATGCACACTGCTACAGATAAGAGCCCACAACACAGGGAATCCAAGATAGATAAATCCCTTAGGGCCAACAAGAAGAGTATTGATACTAGGAAGATTAGAGGAAGGTAGGGGGAAAAGGGAAGGCTTGATCACAAGGATCAATCTAGACCCCTCTCCCAGGGTGATGAATAATGGAAAAGTCGGTGAGGGGCGACAGAGGATGATGTAAGGTATGGAAATAATAATCCGTAACTTACCAAGGACTTTTGAGGGAGGGCAGGTGGGAAAGGGAGGGGGAAGAAATGGGGAACTCAAGTGGGAAAAGAAGGCTTTGAAAATGATGATGGTGGCATCTGTACAAATGTGCTTGACACATTGGAGGAATGTACAGATTTAAGGACCCCAATAAAAGTATTTCTTTAAAGGCACGTAGCCTTGGGAAACCTATGGAGCATTCTTTCTACTCTCTGATAAGGCTTTGCTATGAGTCAGCGTCCACTGGACCACTGTGGGTTGGGGTTTGGTTTCGGGGGAGGAGGGGCTGAGGGCACCTGAGACAGGAGTCTATAGGATTACAAGCAGCTGGTGGTTGCTCCCAGGGACCCAGATTGGAGCTTGCTCTCTGTGAGTCAATGATTCAGGAACAAAAGCTGCGATTTTTAAGTCCTTTCCAGTCCTCTTTGCAGCCCATTGAGACATTAATCTCTTGATTCCATTTTCAGACTATTCTTTGTATCCGTTCACAAAGGGATGACAGTGTGCTCAGTGTAAACAATTTGCAAGGTTCACAGAAACACCATGGAAAAAAAATCTAAAGATCACCTATAACTTTTCCTCTCTAAGGTAACAATTTTGGTATTATTCAGGTTTTTCCTCTGCCTGGTTATCTCTCGCTCTTCTTTCACTTACAGAATTGTACAGCATTGTCTTTCAATTTGAAATAAAATTACTGAATAAAGTATTTTCACGATGGGAATAAATTGCATGTTTCCTGTTGTTCTGCAGAGTGGCTTAGTGTGAGAGACACATGTTCATATCTCCTTCCACCTTTTTTTGGTGTGTGAATCATTTTGTTGGCATATAATTCACATATCATACAATTTAATTGTTCACTAATCAAGAGCTGTGCAAGCATTACCACCATCAGTTTTAGAACATTTTCTTCTTGTACTTTTTGTTATCAGTTCTCCATCCTCCCCAGTCCTCCCCCTGCTGTGCCCCTAGGAAATTATCAATCCATTGACTGTCTCTGAAGTTCTACCTAGTCTGGATTTCATATACAGAAGATCCTATGAAACCACAAATACGAAGCAATCAAATCAACAATTGATAGAAAAACCTCAGTCAATATAGAGAAGATATTAAAAAACAGAAGCAACTTTAAAATAGATCAAATGGAGATCATATGATAAGGTTTTACATTTTAACCTGGTTACATCAGCCATAATCGACTTTATAATGCTCTCTGTCTGGTAGCAAGGTTAGTCACAATCCTAGATAATGCTCCCAGAGAATTCACCAGAGGCTTAATCCATGTGGGGACCCTGAAAGTGGATTTGGGGCTTCTACTGTCAGTCATAACCTTCTGCAAGCTTGGTGTTTAGAATTTAAGCTCGGAAACATTTTCCTCCTCTGCTTTTGAATTTTATGATTTATGATCCTTAGATCACATGGCTGGTGTGCTCCTACCAGGTGGACTTAACCACTTAGATGACTGCTTGTTTTAAGATAAACCTTTGCAGTGCCGGAGGCTATTCTTTCTAATACTTCAGCACAGTTTGGTTTCTTCACCATGCTTTCCTATAGCACTTAAGAAATAAGTGATCTCTTCTTTTGGGTGAGCATCAAGCAGGGCCATGTCCTGAGGATGGTGTGATTTGAGTCGTGAACGACCTACTCCACTTCTTATGTCTTTTATGTCCTTTCAGTTTCCAGGGGTTGGAAACGCAAACAGAGTCTCAACATAAGAGAACTGCAGGCGAGGAAGCAGACAAATGTTATGGTTGTGTCCATCCTTTGGAAGCTTATGGCTCCAATTGCAGTTCCCTTTGTACATGCCAGGTGGCAGTATAACTTCTTCATGGCGCTCTTCTGGGCTTTGCCTGGGTTCCTTGGAAGAACCCTGAAGAAAAATCTTAACTAAAGGTTAAAAAAGAATGTTTTTGATGCTATTTATATATTTTTAGATGACAGTAATTCCTATGCATGTAGACACTTTCCCATATTATCAGGAGATAATCTTTTAAAAAAGACCAAAGTAATTGTTTTGATTTATTTTTGTCCCCACCAGTGAGTCTAGGAGTTACATCATTCTTCCTACCTTGGAAATGAGAAAATTGTCTCAGGAACATGACTTGACTTAGATTTAGAACTGTAACTGGCTGTGAATGTACGCCCTTGGATTCCAGGACCGAATCTCTTTCCACTTCACTCCATTCTCAGTGGTTACCAGAAAGTTCTGAAGATCAGGACCACAGAGGAAGGAGGATGGGCAGAGGCAGAAGAAAAGAATTTCTGGCCTGATCTACAGGAGCTTTCTCCTGTTGCTTGTCTTAGATGCTTCCTGAGGCTCAGGCCTGGCTCCAGGTCTGACCATTATATATGGACCCTGAAATAGCTGACTTGATTGGTGTGGTTCAAGAGCATGGGCTGCATTTGGGGCATCTAGCCTGGTACATAATCACTCATTATTCATTTGCCTGTTTGAGACAATTATGAACCTGCCTGGGCCTTTCAGTTACAGCAACTTCCTGGGAAGGTCCAGGGAATGCTTCCCTCTGCCTTGGATTCCAGGATTTCAAGGGCAAATAAGTTTGGGTGGCATCAAATGACATTTAGAACAAATACTGTTGGTTGGTCTTGACAGAAACTCAATTCAAAAAAGGACTTTCTGTCTCAACAATTGAAATATCCAGCTCTAGATCAGGCTGGATCAAGTTGATCCACGACCCCTGGATACAGCTCTCCCCTGTTAGTTCTGCTTTTCTTTCAGGGGAATCATGCTCTGCTGGGCTCTTCCCACATGGCAGAGAGAGAACAGGGAAATGGGAATGTCCAGCCTCAGAGCAGAAACCTTCCCTGCATTGAGGGGTGGGGTCAGTTCTCTCCAACTATGAGGATTTGGGTTAAGGAGATAGTAGTGATCAGAAGGGGAAATAGTTACTGTGCTAGTCTGAGTAGACTAGAGAAACAAATATAGAAAGATACATATGTGTAAGAAAGAACTTTATATAAAGAATAATTGTACATTAAGAAAAACATCCCAGCCCATATCAAGTCCTTAAGTTTGTATTGTCTAATGTCTAATACCATATGTCTAATACCAGTCTCTAAATTTCTCTTCAGACTCACACAACACATGCAATGGCACCAAATGCAGGAAGACCACAGGTCAGTGGGTGGAAAGTCTTGTGGATCCAGTGGTGATGGAAGCATCTCCGCACTGATGTAGGTCTCCACGTGGTGCCTCCAGCTCCATGTGGCTTGTCATCAGGTATACAAAGCAGAGAGAGAATTTCTCTTTCCTCCATGGGGGAATATCAGAGTTCCCAGAATCCTCGGAAGAAGGCCATGCCCACACAGAGGCCTCATTGACTCCACTGCTTCACAAGTTGACAAATAATTGAACTGCCCCAGGTACCATCTGGGTGAGATAAACATCTATCACTGACTTCCGGGTCATTTTAATCCAGTGACTCTCAAACCTCGATGAACCTCTGGATCCCTTAAAATGCAGATTCCCATTTTGCCACCACCCCCCTCTTGACACACTCTTGGCCATTCTCCCACTACCGCCCTCCTCAGAACTCCAGCACCTTCCCTCCCCCAAGCCCAAACATTATCACTGAGTCCATGCTGATTCATAACCACCCTATGGAACACAGTAGAGTCTCCCTCGGGGGTTTCTGAGGCAAACTCTTTATGAAGTAGAAAGTCCTGTCTTTTTCCCTTAAAGCCTCTGGTGTTTGGAAACTGCTGACCTTATAGTTAGTAGCTGCTAAATAACCATGCGTAACCCCTGTGCCACCACCTGCTCTAGACCTACTTTCTACCCAACCCCTTCTTATAGATCAGTATGAAGAAGCTTTTTGCTGCCAAGGGCCATTTGGATATTTTTACTATCATTTGAGGGCCACACTGGTCAAACATCTAATTAACTTACCGCTCCTGTGATGCCTGGAATGGCTTCCCTTTGGTTGAGCCTGTCATGTCATCTGGTGTTGACGAGTCCTTGGGCTTCCTGTGGCTCCGTTGCTGGATGTCCCTAGGTGAATTCACAATGAGCTGACAATGTGAGGGAGGGGGGAGGAGGACTAAGTAACTTGTCCAAGACTTGTTAGCATCAGAATCACTGGAACTTGCATCCAATTGGTCTCCTGGCCCTCAGTGCATTTCTCTATACATTCTGTGACCTTTAAAAGTGTAGATTCCAGTTATCTCTGGAGCAACTGCCAGCAGATAGCATTTAGACCATTTTGGGGGGCATTGTATTTTCTATTTTAAAACCAGAGTCCTTGGGATTGTTAGTCATTTAAGGTTGATGAAACCCTTTCATCTGTGTTCCCCATGGTTCCTAATCTTAACCTCATGAGGTGTGCCTATACTTGCATATTCAATGTCTTCTATAGTAAATGGTCCTTCTTACCACCTTGGCTCCAGCTCCCTCTCCTCCCTCTCTTCAGAATAAAAACTTTTAGTATACTTTCTTAAATGGGTTGTGATGTTTCGTAGGGAACTTTTCCCATGTTGGTTTCTCCAGGAAGCTGACTCTGTAGGGGAGTTTAGAGGACAGCACTCTGGTAAGAAATGCCCTTGGGATTTATGGAAGAGAATGGCTTTCTAAAATGGCCTCTAAACAGAAATGACCCCTTCCCCCCAAAAAGTTGAATTGTGATGCAGATTTGACAACAATGTCAGCGTACCCCATGGCGGTGAGATCTGGGACTAAGATAGCTTGCCACAGTAATTCCAAGGATGGCTGAAGTGGGAGGTCTTCACCTCTCTGCCCTTATCAGCCATTGGATGTTGAGATTATTAAGGCTTATTGTGCTGGCCTGACCGATAGACACATGTGGGATTAATTGAAGGGCTGAGAGATAAATGCCTTTCTAGTTCTAGGGTCTTTACTCTTTGATGGTCGGACCAGGGTGCAGCTGCCTTAGCCAGTGCTCTGCTTCAGTTGGTAAGGCTCCCTTCCAGCAAGCCATCCTTGAGGAGAAGTCACATGGACCTCCCCTGATGCAGCCGTGGGTCCCTGAGCAGCAGTGTGGAGACCCCTACCGGTCCTGAGTGGCTTACATGCTCACTGATTTGGCTTCCCTCTTGCAGTTGGCATCATTGCTTGTGTTTTGTGAGTTAGAGAAGGACTTTGTAGATTGGTGTCAGACATAGGGCCTGATGTTGGGTTTATGGGCTTGGGCAGCACTGAGTTGGGATGCTTTCTTAATGTACACTTACACTTTATATAAAACTCTCTCTCTTATACTTGTGAGTTTCTGTGTATTTGTTTCTCCAGTTTATGTTGACTAACACAGAGTGGAGGTGATTTGGAGTGGCTTTTTGCATTAATTCTGAAGCCAACACTGGGCACTTAAAGGTACTCACCAATGACGACGCTTTTGTCTCTCCAACGAATTTTTTTTTTTGGTAGATATGTGCTGCTGCTTTGTATCATTCTTTTTCTTTTCTTTTTTTCTTGATCCTTTTATTGGGGACTCATACAATTCTTATCACAATGCACTATACATCCATTGTGTCAAGCACTTTTGTACATTTGTTTCCCTCATTGTTCTCCAAACACTCACTTTCTACTTGAGCCCCTGGTATCCACTCCTCATTTTCTCCCTCCCTCCCTGGTGCCCCCTCCCCCATGAACCCTCGATAATTAATTAATTATTATTATTTTGTCATATCTTACACCCTCTGGCATGTCCCTTCAAACAATTCTCCACTGTCTGTTCTCCAGGGAGGAGGGTATATGAAGATCCTTGCAATCTGTTCCCTCATTCTACCCTACTTTCCCTCCACCCTCTCAATATCGCCCTTCTCACCACTGGTCCGGAGGGGTTTATCTGTCCTGGCTTCCCTGTGTTTCCAGCTCTTATATGTACCTGTGTACATGCTCTGGTCTAGCTGGATTTATAAGGTAGAATTGGGGTCATGATAGTGGTGGTGGTGGTGGGGGGGAAGTATTAAAGACCTATAAGAAAGTTGTATGTTTCATCTGTGCTACACTGTACCCTGATTGACTTGTCTCTTCCTTGTGACCTTTCTGTAAGGGGATGCCCAACTGTCTACAGATGGGCTTTGGGTCTCCATTCTGCCCTCCCCCTCATTCACATTAATGTGATTTTTTTCCTGGGTCTTTGATGCCTGATACCCATAGACCTGTGTCACACAGACTGGTGTGCTTCTTCCATGTGGATTTTGTTGCTTCTCAGCTAGATAGTTGCTTGTTTACATTCAAGCCTTTAAGACCCCAGATGTTATATCTTTTCATAGCCAGGTACCATCTGCTTTCTTCATCGCATATTCTTATGCACCCATTTTGTCTTCAGCAATCATGTCAGGAAGCTAAGTGTCATAGAATACCAGGTTATTAGAACAAAGTGTTGCGGGGGTACTTGAGTAGAGGCCCAAAGTCCATCTGATACCTTAATACTTAGCATATAAGTATGTATGTATATCTATCTCCCTATCATTATATATGAATATATTTACACATATATGCCTATATTTAGACCTCTAAAAGTACCCTTTGACTCCTAGTTATTTCCTTTCTTTCCAAAGATGTGTTTTTCTTTTCTTTTTTTTTTTTGGGGGGGGGGCGTCACTGCCCTCTGGTGGTGGGAGTAGGAGGCCCAGCCCTGCTCCTGGAGTGCTGCTGCTGGATTTGAACCTCCAACCCAGTGGGCCGCAGTCCCGTGCACAACCACTATGCCACCAGAGCTCAGTGCCAGGTGTATTTTTCATACAACTGAGAATTCACTGTTGGGATGACTATGTCATAGGAATAACAAATTGGGCCAACTGAATTTAGCACCCGACTTCTCCAAATTCTTGTGTGATCTTCAGGCAAGTCATTCCATGTTTCAGGTCTTTGGTTACCTTACAGGTGAAATCAAAGAGTTTTAGTTCTAATTTTCTATGAATCTTATAGGGGTACTCTAGAATGAGCCACTGCCAACCCTTGATAGCTTATTGGAATTTTAGGTTCACAATTGTTGAAGGGGTAATCAGTTCTTACAGATGGACAGTATTTGTCAAGAAGTCTCCATGGGAGAAGAGCCAACTGAGGGATGATGAAGTGAAACAGCGGGCAGAAGATCTTTAGAGACTTGAGCTTGACAAATTGAATTGTATTTGCAAACCTTACGCTAGAGTACAAGAATTAAGCACAGGGCATGGGAACATATGCTCCCTTTCATGTGAAATACTATCATTAAATAACAAATATACATTCCTTAAGAAAACCCTTAGAACTTATGCTCCTAGAGGGAATTCTAGGTCCAGGCAAAATAAGAGATTAATGAGAGAGATAGCAAGGCTTTTAAAGCCTTGTGCAAATCTCTCCTTGGTTTATGCAGTTCTCCCCTCAAGGTGGATGCCAGGCTACAGTTTGCACACCCTCTATGAATAAAAGGCTCTTTCCTCTACTCTTGGGAGCTGCCCCAAATGACCCATTTCTCAAAAGTTCTCAAATTCAAATTAATCGAGGCAGAAGTACAAAGACTTAGCCTTCTTATTTGGTTATTTTGGAGAGCCATCCTCTCATCAGAACTTAACTTAGGGTCAGTTGAGGCTTTCAATGAGAGTATATTATTATTCTTGACCTTCTTCGTGGCCCCGCCTACTTTCCACAGTCATTGATCCAGAGAACGCTATCCCAAATAGTTACCGAACACTGATATTTACCCCGGTTTTATTTCTGCAGAACTTCATACATAGCAGCCTCTCTGAGATCATCAGAACTTTGAGAGCGAACCCGAGTCTCCTAATTTGGATTACGGCACAATATGGCAGCTGAGCTTCATGCATGCGTGTTTCAAAGGGGAGAGCATGGCAAAGAGCCAAAGTGTTGCCTTTTGTAATCTGACTCTGGAAGTCAGGCATCATCAGTTTTGTCACATTCTAGTCATTAAGACTGACTCACCAGGGAGGGAAAATGAACTCTTCCTTTTAGTGAGAGGACTGGCTACAATTTTGCAGATATGTTTTCAAACTACCCTAACTTATAAAGTACTTTTATTCGGAGTGAAACAGTGACCACTGCAGGTTTTAGGGAAAGAATTGACCCGATTAAAAGTTTTACTCTGATACTTCTTGTGACACACGTGTAGGCATGGCAGGGTAGGTGGCACTCACACTGATGGCTTAGATAAGGCACGTAGCAGCGAGGTGGAAAATATAGTATAAAGAAGGAGGCAGCAGGAGTTACTGCCCTATGAAATATGTGGTGTGGAAAAAAAGAGATAGACATCAAGAGTAGCTTCAAGGGTTGTAACAGGATCAACGAAAATGATGAAAATATTATAAACAAGTACAAACAGCTATGGGTGGAGCCGGTGTGGGGGATTGTTGAAATTCAGGAGATAAACTTCAGAAATACTGAGTTTGAAATGTCTGTTTGTTGCTTCATTGGAGATGTTGAGTAGGCTGTTGAATATATGAATTCAGAATTTGGAGAAAGGGCCTGGGTTATAAGCATATATTTAAGCATTAGAATTATTTTGGCATATTTCTATTTAAGAGAAGACTAGCAGTATGATTCATTCTTTAGTTGACTATTTAGAGTCCACTACCTAAATTTTAGACTATTTGGACAGTTAGGCAATTTCTGTTTTTGTTATAAAATGCTATGAGCACCGTAGTGCATGTGTTATGTACATATGTGCACCGGTACTGTATATGCCACATGTTCCCAATGTCATCTGGCATTCTGCCTTGGCAATTACAAACTTTTGTGCTATAGCATATAATCTAGGATAAGGTACCACTATCTGATTTTGAACCTCTTCTGTATCACTCTAACATCCCAAGTAGGGCAGTATCACCCACTTTGGGAAACACTGGTACATACCCAGAAATGAAATTACTGGGTATGCCCATCTTCAACTTTACTAGATTCTATTAAATTATTTCCAAAAATCCTTCGAGAATTTTGTTCTGAAAGTTCTGGAGAGGTCCCCAAAGTGTATAATCCTAAGATCACCTTCTCAAGCTCTACTCTAAAATTTACTTAGTGTGTTAGTCCGGGTAGACTAGAGAAACAAATTCATAAACACACTTATGGACATAAGGGAAAGGTTTATAGACAAGAGGAATGGAACATTGAGAAAGCATCCCAAGCCAGTCCCGTTCAAGGTCACAAGTCCGATGTTAGCCCATATGTCCAACACCAGTCCAGAAAGTCCCCTTCTGACTCACAAAGTCATAGGCCAGTGGGTGCAGAGTCTTGTGTGTCCGTTGGCAGTAGAAGCAGCAAAAGCAGCTCAGTGCTGGCAGGGGTCTCTCTGTGGCTCTTCTGGCTTCAGAGGTCTGTTCCATGAGGTAAGGCCATGTGGCTTCTCCTCTGGCTCCTCCAGTTCCTCGGATGATGCCATCTTGTCTTGTCAGTCAAATGTCTCCCAACACCTTGGGAGATGGTCTCTCATCTCTAGGAGGGAAATATCACCAGACTTCCCAGCATTCTCAGAGAAAGCCATGCCCACAGAGGTCTCATTAGCTATCTCCAGATTGACAGGCTAGACTCCACCCCTACCTTCCCAATCTTGAAATTGACATCAAGTACATGACTGCCACACTTAGTAACTATGAGGCCTCTAACTATTTGAGCATAAGACAATGTATATAAAGCTGCTGACATGAAGTTTGGCCATGAGTAAAGGTTCAAAACTGGGAGTTATTATTATTGAAACTTATTTTATAGATGAAGCTCCTTTTCTCTAAGGGAAAGGAAAGGGCTTCCCATATTCAAGATTTCTAGTGATATTCCCTTCCTGACAATTATCTGGGGTTGGGCAGGAAAGTCCATGCCACGGATTGATCCAGATGAGTATAAGCAGTAATGCGGCTTTTATATAGAGTGATTCTTGTAGCCACTGCCTGGGACCATTTGGGGGAGAAATAAAACTCTTATAAAAACATCTTATAAGATTTCTACAATTAACTACAAGTATGTGAAGTTAAAAATTCTGCATTCTTCTCACTAATACATAGAATCATAACAAGATTTTAACTTATTGGTAAAGTATATTTTGTTTGCTCTTGGTAATTTTGAATATAAGTGAATTTTTCAGTTACTATAACAATCTTTAAGAAGTGGGGGCTTCTAGAAGAAAGATGCTGCAGAATTATCCTGATCTTTCTTCCTTTTTTTGATTGCTCTGATCTTTCAAGAAAGCAGATCTACACAAAGAAAATGAATCTGAGCAATACATTTTTTTATGTCACTCATCACCATTTAACTAATAAAGATTGAGCCTGTGGCAGTCATGTGCTTATGTTAATTTTATGATTGAAATGTAGGGGTGGAGTCTAGCCTGTTAATCTGGAGATAGCCATTGAGTAGCCATTGAGGCCTCTATGTGGGCATGGCTTTCTCCTGAGACTTCTGGGAAATCTCACGATATTTCCCTCGTGAAGATGAGAAGCTATCTTCCCCAGTTGTTGGGAGTTAGTCTCAGAGATGATTCATCATGGAGAAGATAAAATGGCAGCATCTGAGAAGCTGGAGGAGCTGGCGGAGAGACCACACGGCTTTGCCCTGATGGAGCCAGACCTCTGAAGCTGGGGCGGCCACATGGAGACCTCTGCCAGTGATGAATTGCTTCTGCTGTTGATGGACCTTGAACCCTGGAAGCGAGGAGCCATGTGGAGACACCTGCCAGTGCCAGGATTCTGCACCCACTGACCTGTGACTTCGTGAGTTGGAAGGAGACTTTATGGACTGATTTCGGGCCAATGGGTTAATATCAGACTTATGACTTTGAACGGGACTGGGCTGGGATGTTTCCTCAATGTCCTGTTCCTCTTGTATCTATAAACCTTTTCCTATATCTATATGCATATCTATGATATTTGTTCCTCTAGCCTACTCGGAGTGACACAGAGCCTAATAGGTAGAACTCTGCTTTCGATGATATGAAAAGCTATGAAAATAGAAGAAATGATCTACATCTTCCATGAGTCCACATAGCGTGCATAAGCAAGGATATGACTGGTTCATATCATTATATGATAATTAGAGATAGTAAGCATATGGAATATGTGGCTGTTGTTAGGTGCTGTTGAGTTGATTCTGACTCAAGGTGAGCCTAAGGTGTTCAACAGACTGAAATATTATGCCTGATCCTGTACGATCCTCACAATTGTTGTGATGTTTAAGCCCCTTGTTGCAGTCACTGTGTCAAACTATTCCCTTAAGGGTCTTCCTCTTATCCACTGCTCTTCCACTTTACCAAGCACAATGTTCTTTTCCAAGGACTGGTCTCTCCTGACAACATATTCAAAGTATATGAGATGAAGTCTTGCCGACCTGGCTTCCACGGAGTATTCTGGCTGTACTTCCTCCAAGATAGAAATCATTATTCTTTTAGCAGGGTACTTTCAACATCCTGCACCAGCACCATATTTCAAATGCATCAATTTTTCTTTTTGTCTCCCTTATTCAGTGCCAAACTTTCACATGCCTATGGAACAAATAAACATATCATGGCTTGGGTCAGGTGTACCTCAGTCCTCAAAGTGACATCCTTGCTCTTCAATATATTTAACCAATACATTGCACCATTTGATTTATGGACTACTTCTTCCCTGAGCATTGATTATGGATTCAAGCAAGATGACAACTTGACAACATCAATCTTTTCTCCATTTACAACCAAACCTATTGGTCCTGTTGCTCGGATTAGTTGCAATCTAGATCGAAGACTGCAATCCTTGATCTTCATGAGCAAGTGCTTCAGGTCCTCCTCGCTTTCATCAAGTGACCAAGTGATGCTGTCATTTGCATATTGAAGGTCATTAATAATCCTGTCTCCAATCTTGAAATAAAGTCCTTCTTCATATGTTCCTGCTTCCTGAATTATTTGTTCATCATTTAGACTGAATTAACATCGTGAGGGGATACAGCCCTGATGGGAAACCTACTTATTTTTTCACCCCAACTTTGTTTTCTTTAAAATTGCAAGGGGCTTAGTTATTTATTATTTGAAACACCTACCTCCCAGTCTTTGCACATTTCATGATAAGAATTTGTCTTTTCATGTTGCCCTTGGAAATTTTCCATTCAGCTCTTTTCCTTCATTGTGTTTTCCATTTGCTTTCGTGGCTCTATAGTCAAGAGCAAGTGTCAGACTCTCTTTTGACACTCACTTTGATCCTTTCTTTCTTGCCTCTGTCTTTAATGACCTTTTTCTTTTTTCATCTGTGATGTTCTTAATGTCGTCCTTTAGCTCATCAGGTCTTCTGAAAATGGTGATTGATGAGTCAAATCTATTCTCGAGATACTCTTGAAATCCAGGTGAGACATGTTCAAGGTCTTATTGTGGCTATCCTGGACTTTTAACTTACATCAATTTCACTCGCCACCCCTCATTCAAATGCATGCATGCCCAGTCTCCATCCTTGAGCCCTTTTATCTACATTTTCCTCCTCTTTCTGTCCAAAGGAAAGAGACAGCAGCAGTGGACAATCTATTTCTCCTTTGTAGGTTGTTCTTAGTGTGGGAGTTCTGCTGAAACCTGTTTATCTTGGGTGATCCTGTGAGATTTTAAATACAGGTGACTTAGCTTCTAGCATTACAGGTACACACAAGCCACCACACTATAGACAAGCAATGGTGATATGTAATATGTAGATATATTATTCATATATAAGTGATGCATAAATACACCTGGGGATGATCAGGAAAAGTTTCAGGTACAAGGATTGAAAGACTATGTGAGATATGAATGAATACATGATAAATGAGGAGATGTTGAGGTAGAAATGATGTTCATCATATTGGGTTAATTTTTTTCCCTTAAAACATAAGATACTATATGGATTGTGTAAGAATATGTATATGTTGTTATCGACATGGGGAAAAGTTAGAAAGGATAGTCAGCTGTTTGTGCGTGTTTCATTCAAGGGGTGGGTATTAGAGTGGTGACCATAAGAGCATTCCACCATTTTAAATAAAATCTAAAATTATTATAAAAGAATGTTACTTTTTGTTAAGTGCTACTGAGTCAATTCTGACTCAAAGCCACCCTTGAGCAAGCACTGCCCATTCATGTGGCATCCTTACAGTTGTCATGCCTGCATCCATGGTTGTAATCACGCGTCTCCTTGAGGGTCTTCCTCCTTCTGAAACTCCTACTTTATCAAACATGATGTCCTTCTCTAGGGACTGCTCTCTCCGATATCATGTCCAAAGTTCATGAGACAAAGTCTTGCTATCTTCCCATTAAAGGAGCATTCTGACTAGACTACTTTCAGGAAAGATTCGTTTCAGGAAAGATTCATCTGGAAATCGATGATATACTTAATATTCTTAGCCAGATGAATTAAAATTCACTAATTTTTCTTTGGCCAACTCTATTTACTGCCCAGATTTCACATTCACGGGCAGTGATAGAAAGTGTTGTGACTTGGATCGAACATATCTTAAGTCTCAAAGTGGCATCCTACCCATTTAACACATTAAAGACCCCTTTTTAAAGGGAGAATTCCCCATTGTTTGTTTTTTGACTGCTGCTTCCAAGAGAGTTCTGATTGTGAATTGAAGTAAAATAAAATCCTTGACAGAGTAAAAGAAAATCTGTTTACCATGATGTTGCCTATTTATCTATCTGTGAGGATTTCTGTTTTATTTTTAATATTGAGGTGAAAATCCATACTGAAGGTTGTAATCTTTGGTCTTCATCAAGTGCTTCAAGTTCTCATTTCAATCAGTAGGTCAGGTTGCATCACCTGTACACCTTACATTGTTAAAGCATCTTTTAATTCTGATGTCATATTTTTCTTCATGCAGACCAGCTTCTCAGATTACTTGCTCAGCATGTAAACTGACTCCACTCCCTGTAACCTCTGGAAGAAGTATGGCCAGAGTGAGTGTTCCTCAGACACAAAAATGATAACACTTCATCTAACGTACTTTGGACATGTCGGGAAAGAGCAGTCCCTTGAGAAGGACATCATGTTTGGTAAAGTGGAGGGGTATCAAAAAAGAGGAAGGCCTTCCAGGAGATGGATTGGCACAGTGACTGCAACAAAGAGCTTAGGCACAGAACAATCGTGAAGATGGCACAGGACGGGGCAATGTTTCCTTCTGTTGTGCATAAGGTCACCACATAGGTCAGAATTCCCTCACTGGCATCCAACAACAACATGCAGATTGACCAAGTAGGGTGAAAGGATAAAACCCTGACTCATGACTTCCTTGAATATAGTCATAAGTGAATTTTAATTGTGCACATACATGTGACTATATTACATTCATAAGTTCTTTTGGATCCAGGAAGGTTTTAAAGGATGTAAAAAAGAAAAGAAATCTTGATCTACAATCCTCTTCTAAGTTAAGAACTATCAAAAAAATTGATGATATGTAAACATATAAATATTTTATATAAATATCTTAAATATATACAAATAAATTATTGTTATTCTAGAGTCTTGTTTATAAAACAAGCTCACTACCATTGTGTCAATGCAGACTCAGCAACCTTCTGAGTTTCTGAGGCTAAATTGTCACAGAAGCAGAAAACCTTATAGTTCTCATACTCTTGTATATACATGTAGGTGAAATGAAAAACTAATGGAAGCCCCTTCTTGTTTCTGTAACCAATCTCTTCCATGATCCATCTATCTAAAGGTAACTATTTTTGGATTTCCTTCCAGGAAGAAAGAAGAAGAAGGAAAAAGCTAGCATATGCCAGTATGTCTTCTATAACATTATATGCTTAATAGCTTCTAATAGAGTTTTCCTTAAAATTCACCTCCCTTTATTTGTACAGTATGCCATTGGATAGGTATATCTTACCTCATTTAACCAGTCTCCCACAGACAGCTGAGTTGGTCATTTCCACAGTCAGCACACAATCAAGGGTGATATATAAGATGTTATTTCATGAGCAATTATTCAATCGCTAGGTACTTGTTTGAGTGCCATATCAATTCAAGTGGTTGCATATTAGATTTGATTGATTAATATCTTGGCAAAGATTGATAATTTTACTACTAGCAATGAGATTGCTGAAGCAAATGATATGTGATTTTAATTTTGCATTTTTTAATTAAATTTCAAAAATTTGACAAAGTTGGTTTATTAAAAATGGTAGCACATTGTTTTTATTGTAGTTCTTTAATCATATGATGATAACATCCTTTGATTTTTAGGGTATACTTTGGTTCATTTTTATGCAAATTGTCTATTAGATATTCATATTAATCAAAATTTCTACTGACTTTAATCATGTTTTCTTTCTGACTCTAAATATCAAAATATGAACTTCCTCTTCAGGTCACTTTGGTAGCCCTTTCTATGTACTAATTTATTAAGCATTTACATACAGAGAAACATCTACTCTTCAGTAACTCCCTACGAGACACAAAAAAACCAAATCCACTATTATCAAGTTGACCCAGACTCATTGAAACCAGATAAAACATAGTAGAACTGCTTCTAAAGAGTTCCAGAACTGTAAATATTTTAAAAAGCAGACAGCCTCTCTTTCTTCTGAAGAACAGTTGGTGGTCTGAACCATCAAATTAAAGCTCAATACTGTACCAGTGATGCTTTAAGAGGTGGTAATATTTTCTGAAATATTATTAGTATATTTATTAAATTATATGCAGACCTTAACTATAATTTCACATAGAAGTAAGAGAAAAAGAGTTATTTTTCTCGTTACTTTCCCCCAATACATGAATTCAAATGTTATAAAAGTGTGATTTTCTTTGGAATATTATGAAGAAAAACAAACCCAATAATGCAACCATTTGTTACAGATTAACTAAGACCTGGAGGACAAATATAAATCATGTGAATCATAATGTGGTTTTGGATTCTAGGTTGGATTTAGGATAGAGAAAGAGGGGTTGGATTTCAAGATTTTTCCCCAAAACATATAATGAATAAAGCCGAAGGAGCAAAAGGAAAAAGGAAAATTAGGCTACAAATGCATCATAAATTTTTAATAAGTAAGATACATTAATACATAAGGTACATAGAAGGAGGTGGTAGAACATTTCCAGTTAAATGAACAAAGGCAGGAGAATCCAAGCTCATTCTCCTGTCTGAAACAAACGAAAAACAGCAGAGATGAAGAAAAAAAGCCTAAACCACTGTCTATGAAGAAGATCTGCTTAATGCAGCCAAATTTAGAACATTCCATTAGAAATTTCAGGTAGGCTATATTCTGGTTCTCATAGACTTGTTTTAATCTTCAGCTCCAACTTGCAATTGCATCTCAGCACTCAAACTAAACGCACCGACATCGAGTTGATTCCTCTCATCACGATTCTCTGGGACACAGTAGAACTGCCTCTGTCGTTTTCTGAAACTGTCAATCTTTAAGGGAACAGACAGTCTCATCTTTCTCCTACATAGTGGCTAATGGTTTTAAACTTCTGATCTTGCTGTGAGTAGACCAACACATAACCTGCTACACCGTCAGGACTGGGGTAATTCATGGTCTGTTCCAGAATCTGACCCCGATCTTCTTTCGGCTAATGATATGGAGTTTCTTCATCATTTTTTTTGCACAGATGTAGTTGATTTGATTCATGTGTATTTTGTCTAGTGAGGTCAGAGCTTGTGTTGGAATAAGATGCTTGTAATGAAGAAGTCATTGGCCTCTTGAGAAGTTGAGATAAGCCCTGTGAAGGAGATGTCTGGTCCTGACCTGGCCCAAACATTGATTCTTCTTCATTGTTTTCAATTTTCACACTCTCTAATTATCAATGCACCATGATTATATGTTTGATCAGTTTTAGCCTGTGAAGATTGGAAGACATATTCAATTTCTTCATCACAGGTTTTAGTGACTGCTACAGACATTTGAGTAATAGTCATATGAACTGATCTTCCTTGTAGGTGAGTGATTATTATCCTATGACTGATAGTGTTTTGCACTAGGATACATCTTCAAATGTTCTTTTTGATGATGAATGCCACACCACTCCTCTTCAATTTGTTATTTCCAGAATTGGAGACCGTTAGATTGCCTCATTCAAAATGGCCACTGCCAGCTCACCAATGAGTAGGCTGTCGATCTTATTACATCAGTTTTATTCTTCAGACATTCCATGTTCCCATAATTGATACTTTAAGTTTATCTTCCCATGTAGTTCATGAAATTGTCCAGGAATAGATGGTATTATGAAGCTCCAAATTTGTCTCCCTGATCTTTCCAGAATAACCATGAGCCCCATTTGATGTTAAAGTGTTGTAAGAAAATTCACATTTAAGGATAGCAGCCATGCCATCTTGTGAGGAGCAAGCTCTTGAGTGGCAGGATAGAAGGAAAATGTTGGGAAGCAAGTTCATGCAATGTGAACTGAACACAAAATAGGAGTCCCTATAGTATACACTGTGTAGTATGCAATTAGTGATGGAAAGATTGACAGTTTAAATCCATCCAGAAAGGCCTTAGAAGGTCTGGAAATCTGCAGTTGATAGGAAGACCCTACAGAAAGTGGTTACACTTGGCAACATGTAAGTCACCCCGAGTCAGAGTTGATGAGAAGGGAACTGTAAACATGAAATCACCCTATGAAAAAGTGCAACATTTGATTCTCTGAGAACTAGGACCTGAGAGATTCTACCTTCTCAGAGAACTTGAACCTGTGAAGGCTAGAACCTATGAGAGGCCAAAAAAAATCAGAATAAAAGCATAAAGAAAATATTTCCCCCTAAAATTAGTGGTAGGACAAGACTCTGTCAAATGTGTACAAAGTTGGTGCCCTGTCATGAAGATCTCGACATTTGTAAGACTCAGAAGAGCAAGACAGTCCTATTGAGCTTTGGCTCTTACTGTATAACTTCTGGGTTGAGACAAGGGAGGGAGCAGAAACTAGATGAGGGAATGTTTCAAGGCAATCTATCTAGATCCTCATAGCCAGCTGGGTTATCTTATTCAGCCAGATGTGTTTGCACACATTATCCTTCACTAAGTAGCCGACCACAAATGCACTGACTCCCATGAAACTATGAATAATTATAACAAAGTCAGAAAAGGAAGCATGAGACAAAGACAGTGAAAGATAAAATATGAGAACTTCTATAACCAGAAAAAAAATTCCAGGAGAATGATTTTTTTTTCAGAAGAATGATTGTATAAGACGTCTGTGGGGATTAAAATTATAAAAATCTGACTCATAAGCTAATACTTTGAGGAAACAAGCTGTTGAAACTGGAGCTTGGGTCAATTGGCATGATGTAGTCCAACAAAACAATGCTCTTTATCCTTCTTTGATGAGAAGAAATGAGGTTTTTAAAGTTTATGAGTAGCCATTGAAGGTGTAATTATTTGTCTCTCTTCATCCTGAGCAAAGATGAATGAAGAAAATTAAAGGTGGATAGAAATGTTGAATCCAGTGGTCTGTCTAACGAACCACATGAACCTCGGCTTACATCACATGAACCTCAGCTTCTATGATCTGAGACCAGCAGCTTAGCTACCACTATAGACTGATCAAATGGATCACATTAGAAGGTCTCACACATTAGAGTGTGAGAAACACGTGGAACAAAACTCAAAATCCTAAGAGAAAACAGACCAGATTTATTGGCCAAAGAGACATATGGCTGGCTCTTCATTGACCTTTAGGCCTAAAACTGAACTCATCAATGACTCAATGTTTAGTCAAACAATGGAAAGGTTAGAAGGTAAACAATAGCACAGAGAGGTACATACACCTTAGAATAATAAAGCAGTGGATATTAAAAGAGTGGTGTTTGTCCAAGGACCAAGTCAGAAGTTAGGAAAGAAGAAAGGAAGAAACTGGAAATAAACAGGTGAGATAAGTGATGGCACCTCATGGGAATTTCAACCATGCCATGGAATGAAGCGTGTAAGAATTTTTGAATGGACAACTGATTTGCTCTGTTAATCTTAACCCAATTCACAATAAATAGTATTTTTTAAGGGAGAGGCAAATCCTAAGTACTGACAATCTTTAAGAAATGGATCTATTTTTTAAAAAAAACTTTTATATGGCTCTTATAAATTTCTTAAAGAAAGCAAGGTACTCTTTCAGAAGCAAGCATTTGAGATTGAATTGAAATAAAGAGAAACCACTATTTGAAAGACCAATATACCAGTATAAAAATGCACAAAGAACATGAACAAACAACCCACAAAAAGTACAAAACCTAGTGAAACTTAGAAAAAACCAAACCCACAACTACACCAGGAAAAGAACATTAATTCTAAATGAACTCAATTTCCTTGGTCCCCACCCAATGTTTTCAAGAGTAAAGAGAGGTTCTTATGAAACACCAAGTAACTGAAAATTGCATAATTTTTCTTGAAGACAGACACATATTGTACATATTTTAAGTGTATTGGTCATGTGGAGTGATTTTACCCCTCCCCACTCTGAGGAGCATTTGGCAGTGACTAAAGACAGTGTTCCTGGAAACCAGTGGATAGAGTCCAAGGATATAGCTAAACATCCCATAGTTTTCAGAACAGTCCTTGTCTCTCCTCACCTGAATAAAGACTTATCTTACCCCAAATGGACCGACTCCTGTGAAAATATGAGAAATTGCCATAACAAAATCAGCAAAGGGATCATGAAAGAACACGTTGAAAGATATAATTTGAGAAACCCCATAATGAGCAAAAAAAACACCAGGAGAATAATAACATAAAGCAGAAAAAATATTGGACAAATACTTCCTCTGAAATCAAGCAAAGATTATAACCAAGGTTGAGAATGCCTCCTTTCAACCTTGAAAACATACATTCAGACCTGAGTTCTAAGAATATAGTAAGATGATGTGCAAACAAGAATGTATAAGAACATTTCAAACTGGTATTTATAACTTCTCTCTCTTTTCCTCCCCACTTTCTTGCCCTAATACCTGTGCTGTCTCTCAGACACCAGGCTATGTGTTCCAAGCACCAACACCAAAGCCCACTGCCCCGGAGTCCATTCTGACTCACAGTCACTCTATAGGACAGAGGAGAACCACCATGATGGTTTTCCAAGATGGTACATCTTCACAGAAGCAGAATACCTCCTTTTCCTTGCAGAGAGAGAAGTGTGGGTTCAAATGGCTTGACTTTTGGTTAGCAGTCAGTGTTTACCTAGTTCACCAGTTGGCTTCCTTTGTAACAACTTTCTAAAGGTTTCTGAGGCTATAGAGCTGTACAGGAGCAGCCAGCCTCAACTTTCTTCTGTGGAGTGACTTGAGGATTTGAACTACTGATCTTGTGGTTGACAGTGCAATGCTAGGCCTGACATTGCCACCACAGCTTCTTTCATGAATTTGTTGAGTAAAAGTAAAACATATGATCTGATGGTGCTCATAGCCTTAAAGAAGAGAAAAATCCAAATGAAAATCACTGCCATCGAGTTGATTCTGGCTCATGGAGACCCTATAGGACAAGGTAGAACTGCCCTTGCAGGTTTTCAACACTGTAACTCTTTATGGGATGTGACAGTTACATAACCTCCTGTCAACTTGCGAAGGGGTGAAGTCTAGCCTGTTAATCCGGTCACAGTCAATGAGGCCTCTGGGTGGGCATGGCCTTCTCCTGAGGATTCTAGGAACTCCTGTCTTCCTCCCTGGAGGCAGGAGACACTCTTTCTGCTATACATTTCTGCAGACAAGCCACATGGAGACACACCGATGGAGTCAGAGCCCTGGAGCCGAAGGAGCCACATGGAGACCCACACCGAGATGTGTCCTCCACCATCGGATCTACAAGACTTTCTACCCACTGACCTGTGATTGTCTTGAATTCAGCATCATTACATGTGTTGTGTGAGTCTGAAGCAGAATCAATAGATTGGTATAGGACCTATGGGCTAATAGCAGACTTATGGACTTGGTCTGGATGGGCTAGGATGTTTTTTCAATATACAATTATGCTTTGATATAAAGTTCTCTATTACACACGTGAGTATCTTTGAATTTGTTTCTCTAGTCTACCTGGGCAAACAGACGGGAATAGGAAGACTTGTCTTTCTTCCAGGAAGCGGCTAGTAGCCGTTTGTGTAACCACTCTGCTGTCAGCACTCTTTCAGAGAAGAGCAAGTACGTTGAACATTAGATCCTTAGGTAAAAAAATATTATCATAGGGCTGAGCCCCAGTGGCGTAGTGGTTGTGCGCGGGACTGCGGCCCACTGGGATGGAGGTTCAATTCCCGCTCATAGGAGCAAAGGCTGGGCCTCCTACTCCCACCACCAGGGCAGTGATGCCTAAAAAAAAAATATATATATATAGATATATTATCATCAAGGTAGATAGATAAACTATAGTGATGCACAGAAAAAAGGTGTATTGATAGATGTCTTGACTACAATCAATCTGAGTTCACCTTCTGAGCACAGGGTTGTGAATTTGAATAAAGGGGACAACAAATACAATGAAAGAATCAGGACACATCATGGCTAATTTGGGGTAAATCACTATGCCTACAAATGGGAAGGAAGGCAGGCAAGGAAGGAGAAGACCAATCTTCCAGAATTTTTCATGACAAAGAAGACAAAGAGACTCCATCGCTAAATGCTTACCAAGACTGTCCACGGAGTTGGTCCGTGAGTTGCCTGGGGACCAGTTAGTTATTGGCATCTGGGTAGATTGAACAGTTATCGTAAAATTCTTTAGCCTGCACTACATGCTTGAGCATATTTTTTTAATGATAGAATTTTGATGAGAAAAAAAACGTAAAAACATCAGTGTTAGTGAGGAGTTCATAAAGAGCCAAGGAACAATAACTTGTTAACTGTTAAATCCAATTGAGTTTTTTTCTGTAAACTTTCTCCCAAACCACCACAAAAGGAACAATAAACTTAGACTCCTGCCTGTTCAATCTTGTTCTTCAGTGTTTGATCTCTGAGAGATCAGGAGATGGGAGCAGAATGTGAGTATCAATTACCGTGTTCCACCGAAAATAAAACCTACCCGTAAAATAAGCCTCAGCAGGATTTCTAAGCATTTGCTCAATATAAGCCCTGCCCCGAAAAGAAGACCTAGTGATGGGCGTGGCTATGCAGCGTCTCTGCACAACCCAGGCATTTCATCACAGGGCAGTGATGAGGAAAGGCACCTTCTCATCTGCCCCATCATGACAGCGGCTATCCCAGAGGTGACCGGAGAGGTGCGAGCAGCCCCCCCCCACAAGGCGGGCCCCCCCCTGTCAGGTCCCGGCCATCCTGTGCGTGCTGCCAGCTGAGGCTTTGCAGCGAAAGTCTCTTCGGTGAAGGGCGGACCGGGATGCTCAGCTTTACGTCCTGTGTGTCCTCGGGGAAGAAGGAGAGCTGTGGCTGCCATGGGACTCAGCATTATGGACTTCTCTCCCCCAGCACCCACCAGCCACTGTCTGTGGGCCTCTTATGCCCCCCACAAATTGTGTTAAGCACAATTAGCTATCCTTGCCACGAGAATAGTGTTGGAAAAAAATCCAGGTACCCTTTAGCCACCTTTGGGAAAAATCCAAAGTGAGCATGCTCAGATACAATCCCCCTAGGCCCAGGTAAAAGGTCCACCTGGGCGCACAGCTAGACCCAGGCCCATGGTTATCACCTAGGTGCACTTAAAGTCAGCTAATAGGTTTAGCCAATACCGCCCCAGCCAGAAGGGCTAAATACACAGGCCAAACCTTCTTGACTTTGCTTTTGTTCAGCTGTATGCTGCAAGCGGAAGGGGGAATCTTTTCCGTGAGCATGCCCACCCAGAACCCACTCGGGGCTCAACACACTCTCTTGGCCCCTTGGGATTTCACGGTGCCTTGGTGCTCCTGTTCCTACGTGGTTTTATATGTCCAGTCGCGAGCTCCTTTGTGGCTTCCGGACAGCCTGGCACGCTTTCGAGACTGTACTGCCAGAAACTTTCCCTGTGCTTCATGAAAGTGCTCTGCCCACCTGAGATGAATTCTTTCCACGCTGTGAAGCAAGAACCGAGGTCCCTCAACCCAGGCACCTAACCGGGACAGTTGTTCTTCTCAGAGCCGAAGTACTCACAGAAAACACTTGGGCTGCAGGGCCGGTTCCTCTACAGAATCAGCGGTACTGCCTCCTCTTAAACACACACAC
>PVJH01016005.1:0-51716 GCA_004026705.1 Nesogale talazaci | reverse complement strand
AAATTTTCTGTCCAGCTTTCATGCATATAGTTATGGTCCATATGATAAATATTAAATTACATGTATTAACTGAGTCTTGTGAAAATGAGGAATCCATACCAATGGGATATTTGAAATGCAGTTGGAGGACTTGTAATCTTTCATGTCAAGGTAAGGGGACAAAAATTCAGCCACGGGACAGGCAGACCTCTTCCTGTGGGAGGTGTGGAGCCCACTGTTGTGGACAATATGAATCCATCTCATGGTGGCTCTTCTGGTCTCCTGGAGCCATTCTCTCTCATCAAGCAGCAAGTCCTTTTCTGGGACTGATGTTACCTGACTCCACTTCAAAGTACTGGATATGAAATGTCACTGTCTTCTCTTCCAAGGAGTCTTCCAGCTTTACTTGTTACAAGAATGTTTTGTTAGTTCTTCTGATACTCTGAGATACTTTAAAAATCTTGCACTAACACATCCTTCAAATGAATCAATCCTTCTACAGTCCTCCTTATTCCTTGTTCTACATTCACATGCATACGAGGCACTTGAAAAAGTAGGCCTTGGGCAGGGTCACTTTAGTCTTCACAATGACATGCTCTTCAATATGTTAAAGAACATCCACTGCAGGTTTCTTCAGAGCATTCTGTTTGATGTCTCGACTTCTGCTTTCAGGAGTATTGATTATTGATTCAAACAAAATGAAATCTTTCCCGACTTTAATAATTTTCAGTTTATCATGGAGGTATCTTTCGATATCTAATCTTTCGATTAGGGTTTTGGTTTTCTTTACATTGAATTGTAATCCATACCAAATGCTATAATCCTTGATCTATATCTGCAAGTGGTTTAAGTCCTCTTCCCATTCAGAAAAACAAGATTGTGGCTCCCACGGCATTCTAAGCAAATTAGTGCCCACAGGGGTCTCCACTTGGTTCCTTCAACTCCCAAACTCTGACTGCCTCAGGAGAGCTTCATGTGGCTTTTCTTCAGAAACACACACACACACACACACACACACACCCCTCCAAGGAGAAATACCAGAGTTCCCAGAATTCTCAGACTGGTGTGCCTACACAGAAGTCTCATTGGCCTGATTGACAGGCTAGACTCCACCCCTTCACTCATAATCCTCTTAAATTGACAAATGATTATGTAACTGCCACACTTTCCATAGTCAATAAGACATAAGCAAACAGCTCTGCGGTTTTTCTCTGTTTTCAGTTAAAATTCATTTGGTGTTAGCAACAATGTCTCTGGTGTCACATCCTCTTCTGACTCCAGCTTGAATTTCCGGTATCTCTGTCAGTGTATTGAGGCAAAAATTTTACTTGCAGGTGATTTACTGATATTATTTGATATTCCCACATCTTAATGAATCTCCTTCTTTTGAAATGGTTGCAAATTTGGAATTCTTTGGATTATTTTGCCAGTCTTCCAAATTTCTTGGCATAGTGCTGCAAGTGCTTCTTCGGCTTGTTAAAATGTCTCAGTTGTTATTCTGTAATTCCTGAAGACTTGTTTTTAGCCAGTGATTTCAGCCAGACTTGGGCGTGTACCTTCAGTACATTTATTTCTTTTCTTTTTTGGGGCTTTGGTGGGCATGACTGCCCTCTGGTGGGAGTGGGAGGCCCAGCTTTGCTCTTGGATTTGAACCACCAAGCCAGGGGGCCGCCATCCCACACTCAACCACTGCGCCACCGGGGCTCAGCCCCCAGTACAATTATTTCTAAATCATATGCTACTTCTCAAAATAGTTGACTGTCTTCCAGTACTTCTGGGTACAGTGACTTTATTATTTCAATTGTCTTTTGATACTTCCTATATTATTCATATTTTCCCATAGAATCCTTCAATATTACAACTTGAAGTTTGAATTCTATATTCGAGTCTTTCAGCTTGAGCTACATGGAGCACGTCCTTGTTTCTTGGTTTCCTAACTCCAGGCCTTTTCACATTTCATTATGATACTTAACTTGGTCATCTAGAACTGTCCTATAAAAGACTTTGTTTCTCTCTTTTACTCCATCATTTCTGTCTCTTGCTTTAACTACTCCGCATTTAAGAAGGAGTTTCAAAATCTCTTCTGACATCCACTAGCATTTTGCCTTCTTGTCTTTTTAATATGATTTTCTTTGTGTTTGCTGTTCTTGAAGTCTCCCTATAGCTCCTTGTATCTTCTGGCATTGGCTCTCAAGGATTTGTTTTAAATTTCTTCAAATTAAATTTGATCTTACATAGGGGTTATTGATGATCTGTCTCAAAGTTGGCCCCTGGTCTATTTTTTGCAATAAATATTACATTTCTCCATTTATTTTTCCCACAGATGAAATAAATTTCATTCCTCTGCAATTGATCTGATAAGGTCATGTGTAGTCACTTTAAGTTGTTGGGAATTGGTTATTTCCAATGAGTAAGTCATTTGTTTTGAAAAATTCCGTCATATGATCTCAAGCTTCATTTCTATCACCCAGGTAGTGCTTTAAAACTGCAGTTCCTTCTTCTTTATTTCTAACTTTTCCATTTTAATAACCAATAATTATGAAGGCAATTTGATTGCATGTTTGATCAATTTCAAACTAATGAAATTGATAGAATTATTAAATTTCTTCATCACGGACTTTAGTAATTGGCCCATAAATTTGGATAACATTTGTATTATTTGTATTTATGGGTAGGCATAGAGATGTCATCCTATCATAGACAGCACTGTACTTCAAGGCAGATCTTAAAGTGCTCTTGTTGATGATCAATCCAGTAGGATTCCACTTGAACTTACCATTCCTGGCAAAGTAAATAATACGATTCTTTGATTCAGACTGGTAAGGAGTAGTGGTTTAACATACTAGCTACTTTTTATTGGAAGATTGATTATCCTGGTAACTAAAATCAAGAACATGCCAAGAGAAAAGGACTGCACAAACCCTGGATGAGAAAAAATACTGCCACTCACAAAATGTCTTAGAATAAACTAACAATACTCTACAACCTGGATCTCGTAGCTCTGTGAAAAATGGGACATTCACTCTTAGAAATAAAGTTATCTTTCTCTTTGTGTTATTATGAGGATTACATCAATCACATAATGCATTTAAAACACATTAAATTATATTTTTTCTGGTCTCAGAGTTGCGCAAGTAGTAAAAATTGAACAAATGACAGCTGTTACTGTCATATGACTGATAAGAAAACTGACAATCACTGTTATGTGCAAAGATATTGACTTCTTTTCTTGCCTGATTCTGTTTCTATTACTTGTGCTTCATTCCACAAGCAACAATTCTTCTTACACACTATATAATTGTTTCACTGTCATTTTCCTGCACCTAAGAAAACTGCCCCTTGTACTGATTGCAAATTCCATGCAATTCATCATCTTACCATGGAATCTAATGTTCAGAATTATAGTTGCCTCACAGAGAATACAAATGATAATATCTTTAAGTGATTATTTTGCCTCTGGTTTCCATATTTAAACAAAATCAGTAAAAATCGAAACCAAAGCCAAGAATCAAAGGCACATTTATCAATATTTTTATGACAGAATATTAAGTCTAACAAGCTTTCTTGTTAATCTACAGTGTAACTTCCTTAAAGGAAGTCCCTGTGGGTCCTTCACACAGAAGTAGCACAGGGCTGCTTTCTCTTCCGCTTTGAATTTTGTGATTATAATGACCACTGCAAATGCCATTTTCTTCAGCTAAAAAGAAAAAAATAACTATTTTATTATGAAAAAGCAATGCTATTTATCATACAAAAATAACAGTTAAAATTTAAAATGTCACTCAAGTTTCAATTATTTCATTGCTTTGCAGATTGATTCATTTTTAAATGGATGATGAATTTTAAACCGAATTCTATAAGTCTTTGCTGGAAAAGACTCCCAGCAATATGACAGGTGATGTCCTATTGAAGTCTAGTGCTCTCCCTGCCCCAGCACCCCAGGGAAATGGAAAAGAAAGGATGTAGGAGTCTATTCACTGTAAAATTATGTAAAGAGAAATATCGGAGACATAAGGTCTCATGAAACCAACTCAGAATCACACGCTGAGCATCTCATCATAGGCACACAAAACACAGGCTAAAGCAGGACTACGTCCATCAAAGGAGGAGAGCAGGCAGAATACTCCACAGGACCTGAATCTGAATCCCTCACAAAGATCGCATCTTCCTCAGTGATAAATATTATGTAAATTGTGAATAGCACTAATGTTGGTTAAAGTTTGATGTCATTTAGCATGTAAATCATAAAAATGATTTCCTTATCTAATTATATAGCTTTCAAGTCACTTTTTGCTTCTAATAAATGTCCCATGACTTTCTTTACAGAGGGGAAACATCCTGGACACAGGATGCTTAGCTTCTATGCTTCAGCAGTGGCATTTCTCCCTTCTTTTGATAAAGATACCTTTGTATGTGGTAATTACATAGTTTCATGCATGCTTGCTAAATAAGTGTAGAGTTGGAATCTAGCTGCTCAACCATATCACAGCTTGATGCTGCCTCTTTGTGGGTGTGGCCTTCTATCGAGGATGTTGGGAATTTTCTCTCTCATTCACCTTCCTGTTGACAAGCCACATGGAGCCACACTGAGACCTGAGCTAACCAAGCAGAGGAGACCTGCTCCACCCTTTGACGCTTCCACTCCCATTGCATCCACAAGATTTTCACCCACCAATCTGTGATCTCTCTGCTTTCTGTATCATGCATGTGGCTCCATGAGTCCGAAGAGAGATTAATAGACTAGTATCGGACTTAGGAGTTAATAACAGATTTATGGGCTTTATAAGATCTGGGCTGGGATGCTTTGTTGATATGCAATTACTCTTTGATATAAAACTCTTTTTTCCACATACATGAGTGCCCTTGGATTTCTTTCTCTAGCCAACCTGGTCTAATGCAATGTGAAACTCCTATGTTCTGTGATGACATAAATGAAACTTCTGAGACAGTATATGGAGAACGAAACCGAAGACCAAGGTATGCCTGAGCTCTCTAGGGGGAAAAAAAAACAACAAATCAATATTCCCCTTTTACACTCTTGCAACAAATAAAATTTATTTATCACGGTTTATAGATAAAATGAATTTAGCATAGGGATGTTTATATAATTTACAGGCATGGTTTTCATTTCAGCAGGACCTAACTCTTATTGAAGCCTAAACAAAAACAATAGCTATCTCTTACGGAGCCATACCAAAACTAATTTGCTCAGCTTAACAAACAAATAGAAGTTGTAGGTTTTATGGACCCAAGCAATTTTAAAAGAAGTTGTCTATCACGATTCCAGTCAGAACACCATGTCCAATTCTCAATCTTCTCTCATCTCTACTTTCACTTTCAGCTTGTTAATATATCTCTTTGTCTGGATGTAATAAAACTTGGGATCAAAACCAAAATAAAACACTATATTCAATGTCATGGATTAAACTGTGCCCCCTCCAAAGATCTATTGCACTGCCCAATCTGTGAATATGACCTTGTTTGAAAATGGTATACTGTTATTAGTTCAGTTAATGTGAGGTCATTTTGGAGTATGGTGGGACTTCATCTAACCTGAGCCATTATAGAGGAGTAAAGGAAACAGATGGGCAGAATGCGAATCTATAAAGCAGCATCTTCAAGGGGCTTCGGGAAAGATCAGCAGCTGGGAAAGATCAGCAGGAACCTTCCTATAAAGCTTTGGCAAGAATTTGGGAAGGCCCATACACTGATTTAGACTCTAGGCTACAGAATTATGAGACAATAAATTCCCATTGTTTTAAGTCACTTATTTCCCAATACTTTGTTTCATCTGTCCTGGGAAGCTAATATACCAACCAAATATAAAGTCTCCAAATATACTGAAAACTGTCTCAGTCACACTAAAGTGTCATTTATATTATGGCATCTAAGTTTGTATTTACAAGGGTGATAGCAAATATATATACTTTTACTTGTTTCATCCATTTTCCATAGAAAACTATAGTAATAATGTCACTGTTATGGTACTTTACAGAACTATTTTGATCAGCAGCAATTATTTTACATATTAGAACTATATATATTGATTATATGTCATTAACTACATCATTGAAATAAGTTATTTACATATGTGGATTTTATTTAAGAATAAAATTGATTTATTCTTACTGAGTAAAATGGAAAAACAAGCATTATGGTCTGGATTGGTATGTAGTCCCTAGTTACTATTTTTAGGAGAAATTTTTATGTCTCTTTTCACTTCTTGAGTTGATTCTATATGGAAAACACCACTGAAACATTATCACAAGTATGCACAATTATACTTTTAATGTATAGCTTTTATGAATAACCAGAATGGCAAAACCAAGCCTTTATGGGACATTTTCAGGTGGTGGATAATAATGCTTAAAACACAATATTTTCAAAGAACCATACATATATCCACATAGCAATTGGAAGTGTGAATATCTCTTTTAGAGTTACCATATTTATAATATCTTCTTGCTTTAAAGTTAGAAGAAACATAGCATTGTGTTCATCAAGGTATAAAACTTATCACAGTTCTATCCCAACTCTGATTTTGTATCAATTTAGCTAAGCCAGGATTCTCAGTGTTTTGGCAGTTGAAATGGCCTCTATGATGTGACTGTGAGTTCGTGCTGCCTGGAGAAGCAAATCCAGAGACACTCATGTATGTACAGGAAAGAGCTTTATATCAAAGAGCAATTGTATATCGAGAAGACATCCCAGCCCTGTTGAGGTCAAGTCCATATAACTGATAGTAGACCATAAGACCAATACTAGTCCATAAATCTTCTTTAGACTCACACAGCCCCATGCAATGATGCAGAATGCAGGAAGGCCCAAGGTTGATGGGTGAAGAGTCTTGTGGATCCAATGTGGATGGAAGCTCCACAGGGCTGGCACAGGTTGCCTCTGCATGGCTCGCTCAAGTCTCAAAATGGCTCCATGGGGCTGGTCAACTGGAAGGTGAAGCAGAAAGAGAGTGTGTGGCTTGCTTCCAGGGAGAAGGAGAGAAAGTTCCCAGAATCCTAGTGGGAAGGTCATGTCCATAAGGAGGCATCATCAACTTGTGACCTGATTACAGGATAGATTCCACAGCTACACTATTTATCTAATTGATATGAAATTATGTAACTACCACAGTGAGTTAACCCAAGTAGCACCATGATGGAATCTGCTGTGAACCAAGCTTTTACTGAAATCATAAGTCTCGAGAATATCTCCATGGATATGTAGATATTTAATATTTGACATTTAAATAGAGAACTGTGGAGAGCTCTAAATTCTGACTGACCCAGATCATGCATCTATCACATCGATCTTTGGTTTTTGAGCTAATTGCCCACTATATTGCCTTTTGATCCCGAGTTCTTTTGCTTGTCAACACTAGGAGCTCTCAGAGCCAATGACCTTGTGATTGCTTGATTCTGTTAGCCACAGACATAATCTGTTGACGTCTATGGGTCCTTGCTTCCTAGTTCATCAACCACAAAAACTGCACAATTCAGGAATCCCTCAGTTTCCTATTTGATTCATAGACCTGACTTGGCTTACTTGTTTCTTTAAATGTCTTAGCCACTTTTCTTGATATACATGACTCTCTTTCTTTATATACCTCTGTAAGTGTCACTGGTTTACTTCTCTAGAGAATCCAAAAACACAAACATATTGTATATTTTTAAGACATTGTCTTTGCTATAATTTTACATAATGTTAATGAATATTTACATCCAAGTACTGAGATCAAAAAAGTGTATATATTTTTAAATGGATGAAAAATACCATGAAAACAAATTAAACTATTATCACTTATTGTTAAAAATCTGTTAGTTATTAAAAGTGAAAATGTATGTATTATCAAAGATTTGCAATAATTTATTTCCTAGAAAGCAAATACATAGAAGAGGATAAATGAAAAGTATTTCTACTCAGATTCCAGTGTTCATATATGTATATGTTTTGTGGGAAAATAACACCGAGGGAAATATAATGAGGCTGAATTCCCTATCTTATAACAGAGGGAATCTGGAACTCTAGTATTTCATTATAGAAAAGCCTCCACTTAGTTCGTAAGTTAGAGGTAAAGCCCCAGTATGCTATTCTGATTTAAATACTCCCACAAATTCTCTCCTTTGCCATGCTACCTGAAAATGAGCACATGGTGGATTATCTCTCCCTATAGAAGCAGAGAACCTTCTGTCTCTTCCCGCTGTGTCACCCAACCCCCCTCATACCTTCCTCCAATGCAGGTATTCAGATTTCTCACCTTTAAGCTCAGTGATCCTAACGTAGATACCACCCACCTTGTGACACATGTACCTACTGAATATGTATGACTTATGACTACCTATAAATGTACCAAATAGTAAAGGTTTGCTCTCTCCTCCCAGTCCCAAGTGGGCCATCAAATGGAGCTGAGGTGTTCATGCTACCATGAATGTGTCTCACTCCTATATTTTATTCTCTTTCCTACTCTCTATGAGTTGACTATAATCTTTATACATTATTCACACACAATTGCACCTACTGACCCTGTAGTTGTTGGGGGCTGGTTTCCTCTGGAAAGGTTTATTATAAGCAAAACACATTTAAATACTTCTTGATAATCAGGATGGCTGCTGACAAGTTCATGCAGGAACACATTTGTATAAATCTCAAGAGTCTTCAAGCAAGATTCCATGAGAATAGTAACTTCTTTAGAGATCTGCTGGACCAGTTAAATTCACAGCAGAGACTTGATGTTGGATTTTTATGGTGAAAATTTTGTGGCTGGTATATTTTCTTGATGGATATCAGATAATCACAGGGGCTTATTATGAAAGACTTTTTCAAACTTAAAAACTTTATTGGTCAAAAAATGTGCTGAGGATTTGAAAATAAACAAAAACTGTATTCTGTACCATTATTTTATCTTGACTTTTCCTTTTGCTTCAGACATATTTTTTTCCATCTTGACAATGTGGGTGCTCATTCTTGGAGGATTCAAAGATCTGTCTTATGAGAATTTTCTTGGGAGAGATTATTCTAATCACTCTATGGCCCTGGCACTCCCCTGCAGATTTTAATCCATTTCCCAAACCCAAAGAACATGTCAGAGGAATGAGGTTTGAGTCCCCTGAAAATGCCAAAACTGCCATTTTGCTGTGGTGCAACTTAAAGAGTATAGACTTCTTACAGATGAATTAGAGAAATGGAAACACTACGCCATGGAGTGTGCTGATCTAGATAAGAATATGTTGAGAAACCATAATTTTACATTTTGATGTTTTTGTAAAATAAATCTATGATTTTGTACCAATATCTTTTGACTTACCTTCGGTGGCAGTCACCTAATCTGGTGTCAATTTGAGGATTAAGAGTGTAGGGGCAGAGTCTACCCTGTCAAACTGGAGATAGCCAATGAGACCTCTGTGTGGGCCTGACCTTCTCTGAGAATTCTGGAAGATCTGGTAGTTCCTTCTTGGAGGCATGAGACACTGTCTCTCTTGGTTCACTTCCTTGGAGACCATCTACTGACAATGCTCACTGCCTGAGAGACTCGACTGGCAAGGCTGGCTCCCTGCGAGACATCCCTGAGGAGAAGCCACATGGACCTCCCCTGATGCGACCAGAAACCTGGACCCAGAGAAGCCACATGAAGACTCCTGCCAGCGCTTACTACACTACTTGATCCAAAGACTATCTACTTTCTACTGGCTTGGATTCATGCTGCATTTGGCATCGTTGTCTGTGTTCTATGAGTCTGAAGAGGACTTCTAGATTGGCGTCAGACAGGTGGGCTAATATTGGACGTATGACCTTAGACTGCACTGGGTTGGAATGTTTTGCCTCAATGTTCAATTGTTCTTGTAGATAAGCCTACTCCTTAGATACATATGCATGTTTATGAATTTTGTTTCTTTAGCATACCCAGACTAACATACCATAACATATTTGTAGTATTACAATGGCTGCAAACCTCTGAGAAGCAATGATAAAGTTACTACTTTTTATCCCAATTGTTACAAATTCTGATTTGAAAAAACACATATACAAACTCTATTTCTCATTTTTATGGAATAAATATCTTCCAAAAACATACCTCTAAAACAAAGTGCTTAGTGTCCTTTTATTATCAGAACAAAAGCTTACACACAAAGGCATTGTAAAGCATACTATTAACTGCTTTTATATTTCCTACTGTATCATTCAATTGAAAAATTAGCAGTATTATGTGGAGCACAGAACCTTAATAATATATTAGTAAGTGGTTTTGTGACTTTTAGATGAAATAGTTTTCCCATTTTTTTTTCTGCTTGGTCACCACATGAGCTATTGTTTGAATCTAATTTTTCAGCAACCACCCATAGCGTTATTCTGAGCTCTCTTGGGTATGAGTACATAAAACAAAACATATTTATGTAAGAGATGCAATTATTTTCAATATCCTTCTTATGCTAAGTACCCCATGAAGGTTTATAGATGATTGTTAATTGGAATATCTTATCTCCACCCTTTGGTGGAAGAACAAGATACTGAGTGGTATACAGTTTGCTCAAGTTGATAGTGGTGAGATGGAAGATTCACTCTTATGTCTGTGTAACTCCAAAGCATGTGCCATCAATTCATCTTATTATACATCTGCTTCAAATGCCCCTGATGATAATGTTATGTGTACCAATAACTATGTCTATACATAAGAAGAGGGAGCACAGAGTGGAAAAAAAGGATTATTTTATATGTGTAGAAACCACTCATTATTTTATTATAAAATAGTGGAAGATATTTATCAAACATCTTCATGAACATGTTCAAAGATCTATAAGAATTATTAAGACAGCAAGGTATATTTTATGGGAGACAAAAAGTTAGACATCTGACCTTTAGAAAATAATTCAACCATCTTAATAGTATGCAAAAGTTTGTCTTGAAAAAGACACTTCTTAATATAATGATTAAAATTGTTTACAAAAATATTCTAAGCAAGGAATTTTTAAAGAATATATATTAAAATACTTCTTATTTCTTTTTTATATAATCCCTCTGAACCCCCTTGGGGGGCAGTGGTGGCAAAGAGAGATGGCAAAGAGAAGCACAGGAAGAGACAGGAGCAGGTGGCAGGAGGTCATGATGAGGGAGGGATGGGTAGGGAAACACAGTCTTCTTTCCACTTTGCTTGGTTTCATTATTCTTTTGAGAACCTAGGAAGGATGGCCTCAGCATATCCACTCTTACATGTGCTCTAAATTGTGATCAAAATGCTTATGTATCATTATTGACAAATGGAAGGAGAATTATGTCACAAAGCCTCTAAATGATTATTAGAACAGGTCTGAGTTGTATTGTCAGACTGGCTGAGATTCGAAGCCCGAAGGGGCAGGATTGGTGTGCTCCCAGGTAAGACTGACAGTACATGCTGAATCAGTTAATAAAATGGCAGTAGAAACATAATGGGGAAGGCACTATCTTCAACTTCAGATCACAAATTCCGAACAAAGTGCTGGAGACTTTTATGGAACTCCATTACCATTCTTGGTGTGTGTTTCAAGGGAAGCCTGCATTCAAAATCTATTCTTCGTGGTATACATTCTGGGATAAATGTTCGTGTGCAGCACATAAGATTATTCACAGTAGAATTCTTAGTGGCTAATAAAATTAACCACTCTCTTCAATGATATTAATCAGTGGTTGTTCCAATATGCCTGAACAGACAGAGCACCTGACTGTACATTAACTGCATGGAAAGACGGCTTGTGAATATTAGCGTATCAGCAAACCATATGGTGAATTAGACTTCTCTCTGGTAATTTACCGGAAGGAAGCCAAAATAATTAGAAATCACTCTCAATAACTGAAATTGCACACAGAAAATCAGTCACTGAAATGAAACCGCTTTCAAAACTGCCTGTCTTGCAGGTATATGCCAATTGACAGACTATACTAGTTTGTATCATCGTGTGAAATGGGTTTTCTGACTGCATTTTAATCTGGGAGGCCATTTGCCATCTGGTTTCTCTATTGGTTTGCTTCTGTGGGCGTTCGATTGTTTGTTTTTGGGGTCAAGTCAGCATGCTGCCCTGATCATGACAATAGCTGGCCAAGGTCTCTCCCTTTCTTATGAAGGAGATACATTGGAAGGGCAACTATCCAACAGTGTGCTCTGCTGTGTTCTTGTTTTGAAATATAAACTAATTCGAAATAAATAAAAGAATAAATATGAAGATATTGTGAAACAATTCCTCTCTATTTTTAATGTGCTTATGACTCACCTGAGATCTTGTTAAATCATAGACACGTTTCAGCACACTGAGGTGGGGCCCGAAGATCTCTATTTCTAACTAGCTTGTTTGCAATGTTGATGCTGTTCATTTAGGAAGCACATATTGAACAACAAAGGCATAGCTATTCCTCGCTTCGTTAAGTAAATAAACAATCACAAAACTACATGTCCTTATAATAAAGTTTTCTTTGCTAAAGGCAATGTGTATTTTCCTATGTAATGTCCTCTTGATCTTCAAACTTAACTTGAAACCAGGGAGTATCTCACCAAATTCATTAAATCCAAATAGCAGAAAGCAAACTATTATTTAATAATAGATTTACTCCAGAATACCACTGCTATCTACAATAGATAAGACATTGGATCAAATAAGACATTGGACCCTTGGCCCTGAGAAAACTTTAGTTGAAGAGACAGGCCAGGGACTAATATATATGTACTTTTGAAAGCGGACACAGGGAAACTTAACCTAAGAAGATTGTTCTGGGTAAAGAACATTGAAATAAATTCTGAAACAGTCGAATGTGGGAACTTGTTGAGCAATGGGGAAATTAAGTCCGCATTCCTTCACATAACTGCTGAGGTGAGGAGGTGTGTTGGTGAGGTAGAAATGCAGCTTGCAAGGTAAGGAATAGCATGCTCACTTTGTAAGGCACGTTGTAATTTTTAGAATGAAGCATCTTGAGAGTAAAGGAAATAAGACATAAGATCTATTGATATGTACATTTTTAAAAGCTTCTTCATAATGTTGAAGAGAATAGTGCATAAGAATATGAGGTGCTAATAAATCGACCAGGTTAAAAGATGGTAATGAGCCAGAAAAGACAGTGGCAACGGACACGAAGAGAAATATGTATACAAGTGTGTGGGTATTCTTTGAAGTAGATTAATGATATTTTTGATCCATTAATGTAGGAAGGAAAGGGGAATAAGATGGCAACGATGACAGGGAGTGGTGTTTAGAACAACTTGGTGGATGATGGCACCATTTGCTGTGATGGGAGATACTCAGGGAAGAATGGATGTGACTGTGGATGTTCAGTGTCAATGCCAGGCCTCTCTTCCTAGAAACCCCAAGTACCACGGAAGGAACCATTGCCCAGTTCTGTGCCATCTCACAATTGTTTTTATGCTTGATCCCACTGTTGGAGCCCCTGAATCAATCAAGCTAATCAAGGGTCTTTCTCTTATTCCTGTCCAATTTTGAAGGAACCACATTAATAAATATTGCCAAGTAGCTTCCTCTTATCAGGTAACCACCTACTTTTTCAAGCATGGTGTCCTTCATCAGGGACTGATTCCTCCTACGAGCATGTTCACAGTACTTGAGAAGACGTCTCTGCGCTCTGAATTCTAAGGAGCATTCCAGATTAGATCGTTCTATTCACCCGCGGCCCGGTACATATTCTTTGACAACATCGAATTCAAAAGCACTAATTCTTCTTCACCCTTGGGTAGTCATTATCTAGCCTTCCCATATACATGAGGCAACTAACAACATCATGGCACTCAGGTGTCAGGCACACTTTAGTCCTCAAAGTGACATATTTTTGTTTTAATCCTTAAAATTGGTCTTATGACACAGATTTGCCAGAAATTTCTTGCCTGCTGCTTCCAAGATTATAGATTGTAGATTCAAATAAAATGAAATCCTTTAAAATGTCAGTCTTTTCTCCATTTATTATAATGGTGTCTTTTGGTTCCATTGTGAGGACATTGGTTTTCTTCACAGCAAATTACAATCCATACTGGAGGCTTTGATTTCATTAGCAAATGCTTCAAGTTCTCTTGACTTTCAGCATGTCATGTTGTATCATATGCATATTGATGTTTATTAATATGCCTTCCTCCAATTCTGATGCATTGTGCTTATTGTCCAGCTTTTCTGATTCTTTGCAGATTGAATAAGTGTGGCGAAAGGATACAACCCTTATATACACCCTGCTTGATTTTAAACTGCTCACTTTTCTTTGTTCTGTCTAGAAGGACTTCCTTTTGGTCTTTGCACAAGTTCTACACAGTGAAGTATTTTGGAATGCCCATTCTTCTCAAGTATTTTGGTAGCTTATTATGATCCATATAGTCGAGTGCATTTGCATAGAAAAAAGCACAAATAGATATCTTTATGGTGTTCTCTGCTTTTAGCTAAGATTCAACTGGTGCCAACATCCATATACCTTATACTGTGTCCTCTTAAAGCCTAGTGGTGATGAGCTAAAAATCTGAAAAGTCAGCGTTTGAAATGACCAGCGGCTCCTTGGAAGAGAGATGGGAGTTTGTACACCGATAAAGAGCTACCACCTTGGAGAATCACAGGGGAAGTTCGACTCTGCCTATATGGTTGCCATAGTTGCTGTCGACTCAACGGCTGTGATTTTGGCTTGGGGAGTATGTGAGTTTGATTTACGAATTTGGAGAGGCAAAGCAACCATCATTTTCCCCAAACAATAACAGCCACAAATGGATGGCTAGTGAATCTAAGTAAATGCATGGCTTTGAGTCTGAGTAAACTTACAGTAACTTAAAGGAAACTAAGTGAACTAGAAAGCCCTGCAGATTTTCAAGGCTAATTCTTCATGCAAGTAGAAGGACACATCTTTCTCTTAAGGAGTAGCTCTTGATTTAGAATTGCTGTTCTCTGGTTGGTGTCCCCAATACTGATCACAATGACATATGTCTATATAAATTTTTATCCCAAAAGCAACTCGCACAGTTATAGGAGCCTGTAAGTTTAGTTAAGTCCAAGTTTGTGAGTCAGATGTTAAACTGGAGGCTTTTCCTGACTCATATAGCTGCCAGGATTCACCAACTGGGAAGATCATGGCTGATGGATGCAGGAATGGATGGTTGCTAGTTCCGCTCATCAGATGGAAAGCTCTAATATTTCTCCTGGGATAGGCAGGCTATGGATTCAAATCCCCCAAGCAGAGCTTAATCAGTCAGTGTCGGATCCAGGCAACGAAAACCTAACTAGCAGAGCTTCATTGAAATAAGCACAAAGTGAAGTTTAGAACTTTTGTATGAGCAATTAATGATCTCTTCCACAGTTGTCTTCCTTTGACTGATGCTGCTTAGTTTCTCCATCATCTCTTGCTACAGATGTAGTAAAACTTATTCCTGTGAATTCTACTTAGTGAGGTCACTGGTAATAATCACCATTTATGTCGTTGCTAAAAAGATATTCAAAATTAAGAAGCTTTTGGTATAGCACAATTATACCATGCTATCTCCAGATTTCCTTCTATGCCAGTCATATTTCTAACTACCCACACTTCCTCTTTGCTTCTAATCCTGTCATTCTGATTAATAGTAATTGCACATGCGTTTTTATGGTGTGTTGGTCAGACAGATAAATGGTGGTGGTTGATATTAGGTTGGGTAGAAACATTGAGATACATTTTGAGCATGTCTTGCTATCAAAACCTGTAAGAGTCCCATCTGTCCTTGCTTTGGGGAAATTCCTTTTCCTGGATTTGTCCAATGGAGAGTTGTATATATGAACTTGAAAATCAGAATGAAGATCATAGCTCAAGTGATAAATTCAGGAACTGTGCACATATAGAAACCATTTGAAGACTGGCAATAGCATACTCTGTTGAAAATGCAGAATATGAATATATATATGCATAGGAGCAAGTTCTGATATAACCAACCATTTAAAGTCTCTGTAGAAGAGAAATCCTCAGAAATTACTAAGCACAATCCAGAAGTGTGTGTTTTCCTAGAAAACAAGGGAATGAAAACTAAGAGGTTCAAAAATCTATAATATTAAACACAAATTAATGGTTATATGTGGGCAAAGCACATTGGTACTCTCGTTCCTGATATTTATGCTGTCTATCGACCAAAGGGAATTTACTGCTTAGCAATACAGATGACTCAAATACCTTTTACAATGAGAAATCCTTTCAAATTCAGAATAAAACTTGTTCTAGAGCTACTAATGGTAATGGAAACTTTAAACAATACTTATGCAGCTGATAATAAATAGCACAATTAGGACCCAAACAACCTTGCTAAAATGAAAGAAACTGTTTGCCATTTTTCCTTTCCTATTTGATCACTGACAATGAGGAATAAACAAAACTCTCCTCTGCTCAGTCAATTCTAACCTGTAGCAACCCTGCCCAGGAAAAGAATTGCCCTGGTGGCCTTCTGAGATGGTAACTCTTCATAGAAGTAGAAGGACCCATTCTTCTGCTTCTCCTCCTCCTCCTCCTCCTCTTTCCTCCTCCTCCTCCTCCTCTTTTCTCCTCCTTCTCCTCCTCCTCCTCCTTTTTCCTCCTCCTCCTCCTCCTCCTCCTCCTACTTCTTCTCCTACTTCTTCTAATTTAGATCATTTTATTAGTGGTTCTTTCAACTATTGTTACAATCCACACATCAATTTTATCCAACATATTAGTACATATTTTGTTATTGTTCTTTTTTAGTTATTTACTTTCCATGGAGTCCTTGAGATCAGTTCCTCTTTTTCTCTCCCCTCCAACCTCGTGTCCCCTTGATAGATTATAGATTGTGATTATTTTCATATATCACACCAACCCCTGTCTCCTTTCCCTTCTGGCGTCTGTTGTTCTTCCCCGTGGATGGGTGTGTGTGGTGATGATGCTTCTGTTGATCTTCCCCCGGATGGGTGTGTGTGGTGATGTGCCATTCATTGTGTTTGACTACTTTCCCCTACCATTTTGGTATCAATATTCTCATTCCTGTTCCTGGGTTTGATGTGTTGTGAGTTTTTTCACTTGCCTATAACTATGTACTTCCTCCTGTCTAGTACAGAGTGGGAAGCAGCACTAGCGTCATGGAAATGGGGGGTGAGGAGGCCTCAAGAAAGGTGAGGTATATTGCAAGATCGAGTCCCTGTGACTCCTCTGTGCATATTCATTGTCCACAGATGGGCTTTGGGTCTACACAAGACAGAGTCTCACCGTCCTTGTCTCTAAAGAGCAGCCTGGTTATATTTCGTCCAAAATGGACTGGTTTGCCTTTGGCAATTCATAGGACCTTCAGCATTCTTCTACACCACCATAATTTGAAGCCTAGACTCTTCTTCAGTCTTTCTTCTTCAGTGTCACATGCATATGAGGGCATGGAAAATATCATGATTTAGGTCAAGTGTGCCTTAGTCCCAAAAGTAACATCATTGCTTTGCAGCACTGTAAAAAGGACGTGTGCAGCAGATTTACCCAATGCAATTCCTTTGGGTTTCATGACAGCTGCTTCTGTGAGCATTGCTTGCATGTGCAAGCAAGATGAAATCCTTGACAACTTTAATTTTAGTGATGGGTCCAGTTTTAAGGATTTTTTATTTTCTTTACATAGAATTGTAATCCATGGTGAAAATAGTAATCCTTGACCTTCACCAGCAAGTACTGCAATTGCTCCTCACTTTTAGCAAGGCATCTCTTCGTTTCCTTAAATAAATAGGCACATAATCCTGCTGCCATCTAATTGTTTCTGACTTAGAGTGACCCTTATAACATAGGAGAGCTTGCTGATCAGGAAAGACTGCCACCTCTTTCAACTGTGGAGCTGCTGGAAATCTAGAACCACTCCTTTTGGCCAGCAGACAGTAGTAAAACTCTGACATCACCAAGACTGCCTTCTTAGTTAACCTACCTACTAAAAAGTAGTGATTCATATGATTGCTCATGCACATCTGAAAACCAGGCCAGCATGGGTAAAGCGGGCACAGCAAAAATGGTGCATTTGAATGATGGCCTTGGTGAAGAACAGTGAAAGTGCCTGGCATGGAGTCCCAGAAGAATGAAACACTCTGTCCTGGATCAAGTGCAGCCCCACACTTCTTTGAAGTGAGGAGGACATGAGTTTTCCTCACAACTTTGGACACGTTCTCAGTAGAGATGAATCCCTAGAAAGGAACATCATGGTGGCTAAAGCGACGTCGGTAAAGAGGGGGATGCCCCTCCCCCCAGGATGGTTGACCCAGTGGCTCCAGCAGTGGCTACCTCAATGTTAGGAGCCCTTGAGAGGCCGGCACAGAATCAGGTCATGTTCCATCTGATGTGCGTGGGGTCACATGAATTAGTAAGACTACAAAGAGATAACATACATCTTTATTATAAAATGTTATCATTTACTCAAGCAGCATCAATAAGTCATTCATGAATAAACTTTCAGGGCTGGCCCATTGGCACAGCTTTTCAAAACCAGACTCCACAGGGATATTAATGCAACCACTAACCGGATCTCAAATGCTGTTTCCTCCACCAACCAAAGAGCAAACCACAAGTATACTCTCACTCAGCCCATAGTTCTCCATCAGGCCCGCTGGACTATTTCTGGCAGGCTATCGATGCTATGCTGTAACAAACACATCACTATATCTACCATCTTTTGGTCACCTCTAGTGAAAAAATATCTACAAAAATGTCCTTGTAATTTCTCTGAAAGAGGTGGGGGGTTTAAGGGGAGAGACTAGGAAAATGGCATGAAAAAAGTTGTAAATTTGGCTTTGAAAATCCATATGTCAGGATTCCCAATTGATGGCTTAAAGGGAAAAACTGTTTACTTATGAGTTTCTATGACTAAGAAATAATTATTGTAAGCATGGTAATATGGCAGTAAAATGTTCACGCTCTTAATACATGGGATAGCCTGACTTCACTATTTATTCTATATGGACATCACCTTCCTGTTTCAGAATAAGTGACAAGGCTTTTGGATGTGTGTATATCTATATACACAAAAATACCATCATAAAGATCTTTAGTACACTACTTTATATACTATAAATCTGCACTGATATTGCAGCTATAAAATGTCTGGCTAAGCATACAATAATAATAAGCTAATCACACTGCATTGCCTGAGAGAAGAGTAACAAAATAAACTATTCCTACCTAATATGGATTTTATCACCCTATTATATAGTAAATATTTAAAGTCCATTGTCTTGCTTCTACTGAAAAAGCTTTAGGGCCTCAGCATTTCTCAAGCTAAATGAATCCCATGTAACGTTAATATGCGCTAGTAAACAACCACAAATGTATTTTATCCATTTGGAGCTTCCCAGAAAAAATCATCACATTGAAGGTGACTTATCAAAGCCTGATATAGGATAGATTTGTAACTGGACATGTAAAAACTATAGATTAAATCTACAATTCCACAAACAGGTCTCTTTTCTAAGCTTTTCTGGGTTTGTATGCCACTAACAGAAATCAAGCAGCTCTTTGCTTTCTCAGCACACCCTATGCCTAGCTAGGAAAGAATCTGAGGATTAAAGAAAGTTATGAAAAAGTAAAAAAGAAAGTTATGACTTTGGTCTCCATGTTCTTTAATGTAGGGCTTTAAAATAGCATTTCTAAACATTTTATAGGCAAATGATTTTAGAATCACAAATCCTTGCACAAAAATGTACACCGAGGTCTGGTGAATCCAATGCCAAGTTTTCCACAATAGTGACATCTTGCTTACAGTACAAAAGCAAGCCTAGGAGCTCAAAATTGCTATATATTCAGATCTCATCAGGACAAGCTTAGTTCCATTCCAACCATGCACTCTGTATGTGCTTTTGGTTTTTAAGGTTTTATCACACGTGTTAAGTGTGTCACTGTACTACACTCAAGACCCAGATTTCTTTTGTCTTTGCAATCTCCTCTGCACTGTTCCATTAGAGTTTCCCTCTACCTCCTGCCCCATGCCTAACCCTTGACAATCATTCATCAATCAAATTTACTATTTCTTGGATGTCATATGAATGAAATCTTACAGTGTATTGTCTATTGTTACTGGTTTATTGTGTAGGATAATTCCCCTACATCTGCACAAGCTGCAGCTTGTTTCAAAGCTGTCTGTTCCTCTGTATTGCTTTAAAGCAGTGGTTCTCAACCTTTCTATTGCCACGATCCTTTAATATAGTTCATCTCGTTGTGGGGACCCCCAACCATAAAATTATTTTCCTTGCTCTTTATAACTGCAATTTTGCTACTGATATGAATCAGATCACCCTTGTGAAAGGGTCATGTGACCTCCAAAGGGATTTCATGCCACAGATTGAGAACTGCTTGAGAGTACTTTGTGGTATGCATATACCACCAGTTTTTGTCCATTAACTTGCTGAGTGACATCTCGACTATTTCTGGCTTTGAGCTTTGTCAAGCACAGCTGCTGTGGAGACCCCTGTACAGGTCTCCTGTGAACATAGCTTTAATTTCTCTGTGATATATAATGAAGAACAAAATTACTGACTGGTTTCCTAAATCCATGAACTCCAAGTCTATTTTAATTGAGCGATTGCAAAATCAACAGGCAACATAAGTGAGTAAAACTGGTAGAGAATCATAGTCTATGCAGGAGTGCTGAGGGCTGTACGCAGTAGTAAACCGAGGCCTGGCTAAAAGACGTCCTTGGAAAAGATGTTGTCCATATTTTCAGACATGGTGACTTTGCAAGGAAATCAAAAGTACTGTTGATTTTAAACTGAAGTTTCCTGAAGAATGGTGATTCAAATTTTTGAAAGATACTGAGTTTACTCATAAAAAATCCTGAGGACTGAGTTTGGCCTTCCAAGCCACATCAATGCCAACTGAAAGCAATCTTCGGGGCCAGGGTAAAACTGCCCCTTTGAGTTTCTGAAATGGTAACTTGGTACAGGGGTGAAAATCCCCGACTGACTTTCTTCCAGTGAGCGCTTGGTAGTTTCAAACCGCTGTCTCTGAGATGAGCAGCCCAGTGCAGGGTCCTTGTCAATTTGGCCTGCAGAAAACAAACACGAGAATTATATGGTAGAGTATGAATGCACCAGCACCTAAAGGAAATTAATATATTCAGTACTCAAGATTCAAGTGTAGAGAATGTTGGAAGCCAGATCAGGTCTAGCATTCATCAGAGAGGGAATCAACTGACAAGGTTTCAATCTTTCAAGTTAGAAGATCAATCTTTCGGGCTGAGCCCTGGTGGCGTAGTGGTTGTGCGCGGGACTGCGGCCCACTGGGATGGAGGTTCAATTCCAGCAGTGGGGCTGGGCCTCCTACTCCCACCACCGGAGAGCAGTGATGCCCCCCCCCCAAAAAAAAAAAACAAACAAACAAAAAAGAAGATCAATCTTTCAAGATCAAGTTGATCCCTTTGATCTTCTAGTCATCTCTCCAATGTGCTTCACTTAGTAACCACTGGCCTGCCTTCCCTTTACTATGATTATAAGGAGATCACTGGTGGCTTAGTTCCTATGGGAGTTTATCTCAAATGTGTTATGTCATTGGAGAACACCCTCTTGAATTTGTGTAATATGTTTCTCCTTTTTCCATTAAATGAACCAAGGATTGACAAACCTATAGAGACAGCAAGAAGACGAAGGGTTTCTTGTGGGAGGGGTTCCATGGTGTTGGTGGTGGGAGAGGTTGAAAAGGGAAAAAGTGTCAAGGAAAAGAATGTTTGGAAACTGATTGTGGTAGCAATTGTACTGCTTGATGTGATTAAGCTTTAGATTGCTCCAATATCTTTATTAACTCTCATTTTAAAAATCAATAAAAAATAACATTCAAAAAGAAAGAAAATACTAAAAATAAACACACAGAGAAGGATAAAGAGATAGAATAATCTTTTATAGGATCAGACTGTGATTCCTAAATGTGAATGTGTTTACAGATAACCTGGGATCTAGTTAGTGTGAAGACCTAGGCCCGGGAAGCTGGACCCTGGATTATGACTGAGGTTCAATTTTGCTGACATCCTCCCTGGCGATATGACTGGTTGATAAACTCCCCTTAATTTGTCAGGATGTGGGTAATATTATATCTTTAAATAGTTGGCAAAATGACATCTAACATCTTCACTCAAATGGTTCTTTATTCATTGATCTGAGTGATTATACGACTCTTACAAGGACTATAGAAATTTTATAGTTGTAAGCCACAAATGGAAGAGATAAATTTTTTTTTTGCTAAGGTTAATTTAGGGCCAGTGAAAGTATATGATGGGTTTGGAACTACGAACATGATATTCATATAACCATATTAAAATAGAAGGAAAATAATATGATACCAATATCAAATTTATTCATTTATGGAATTTAGAACAGGATATTGTCCCGGCAAGGTGAATCCAAAAATAGCATATGTTTGGGAATTTATATATTAGTAACTAATATAAAGTAGTTAAAGGGAAAGTCAGACTACTGCTTTTAGTTAGTTAAGGCTAAATAAAGCATGCTCATTTTAATACACTTGTATATTTAGTTAGAAATCATTGTCAATGAACAGGAGTTATAAGGAATTGACTGAAAGGCAGTGAATTGTTTTTTTTTAAATCATTTTATTGGGGGCTCATCCAACTCTTATTATGATCAATACATGCATCAATTGTATGCAGTCCACATTTGCACATTTGTGGGCAGTGAGTTTTCTTTAGTTGGTTTGAGTATTGAAATTAGCCCTGGTGGCATAATGGTTAAAGTGTTCAGCCACTGACTCAGAAGTTGACAGTTAAAACCACTAGCCACACGGTATGAAAACATATTTATTTGCTCATGTTAAAAGAACAAAATTCACCACCACGGAGTGAGTATCAACTCATAGTGACCCCACAGGGCAGGGGATTCTAAGTTTCTGAGACAGTAACTCTTTGAAAAACCCATTTTTTCTCCCTGACAACTTGAAACTTGGGTGGTCTCAAACTGCTGACCTTGAGGTTATCAGCTCTGTGCATAGCAACTATGCCACCAGGCTCCCTTTCTATTTATTTTTTAACTTGTTGGTAATTCTTTGTGAGAAGGTTTTTATCTGAGAAGTAGACTTAGAATACTTTTTGAGTGACAAAAATATTAGTTGTGTTTGAAGATGTTTTTCATAAGATCATTATGATTCTTTCTTAGGTTTACTTCTCAAGTGATTACACCTAAAGTATACATTTAAATGGATGCGATCTAAAACCTGCATTGATGAGTTCATCTTTTAATCTCTTTATTCATGTAGTGGTGTATTTGAAACTTATTTTGGAAGGGAGACTATCATTTGTGGGAAATGGGTGATTAGAATTAGAGACAGCTCTAACTCCATGTACTTGACAGATGGCAATGGAGAATAAATGGACCCTTGGAACTTTGCTGTCCTCATCTTTAAATTGCATAAGATGATCATTTTAGCTGAAATTCTAGAAGGACTCTTGGTAAGTGTGTTAGTCTAGTAAACTCGAGAAACAAATCCATAGACACGCATATGGATATAAGGGCACAGTTTATATACAAGGGGAATAGGACATTAAGAAAGCATCCCAATCCAGTCCAGTTCAAAGTCATAAATCCCATATGCCCATTACTAGTCTATAATGTCTCCTTCCAACTCACAAAATCACAGTCCAGTGGGTGCAGAACCCCAGCACTGGCAGGGGTCCCCTCATGGCTCCTCATTTCCAGGGCTCAGTGTCCATCAACAGTGTCCAGTAGTGGTAGAAGCAACTCATCACTGACAGGGGTCTCCATGTGGCTTCTCCAGCTTCAGAGGTCTGGTTCCATCAGGGCAAGGCCACATGGATTCTCCTAGGGTCCCTGCCTCTTTGGATGCTGCCATCTTATCTTGTCCATAGTTCGTTGTCTCTGAGACTAACTCCCAACAACTGAGGAGATAGCTTCTCATCTTTTTTTTTTTTTGATAGATTCTCATCTTTATGAGGGAAATATCCCAAGATTTCCCAGAAGTCTCAGGAGAAAGCCTGCCCACATGGAGGCCTCATTGGCTACTCAATGGCTATCTCCAGATTAACAGGCTTGACTCTACCCCTACATCTCAAACATGAAATTAACATAAGCACATGACCACCACAGTAAGGAAAAAATAGGATAATTAGATTGAATTCTGGCTGCTGCAAAACTCGAGACAGGAAACTGCCTTTGAGATATTCCTGCTTTTAGCTAGTACCTTGTGGGGCAAATTTTATGAAGACTGCATTACCGAGGAGGAAACCAAGACTTCTAGATTTAAGCATTTTACCTATGGTCATAGAGTGATAGTACCATCTACAGAGGGCATGTCGGGAAATCACACATTTATGACACAGCACAAATCAGCATAAACCCAGTTCCTACTTGGAAAGAGATCAAGGATTCACTCTCCCATCTACTAAGAGTTAACTCACATTTCATCCCCAGCCACTCTGGTCACTGCTCCTGTTAGAGGCTTTTCAGCCAATTCCAAGTCCTGGAGACCCTATGTTTCACTATAGCACTCGCTGGTCCTGCACCAGCCTCACGATTGTTTTTATGTTTGAGTCGTTTTCTGCAATCACTGTGCCAATCCATCTCAACAATCCACTTGCTCTTCATCGTCCCTCCACTTTACCAGCCAACTTTAGGTAACTCAGATCATCCCTCTTCATCAAGGGCCCGGTCATTGGGTAGATACCCTAGATCCAGTAATTGGTACAGCTTTTTGCACATTAAACTAGCTGTGATATCTCTCTCTCTAGACTCCCCCATTCCCTGCCCTCTACAAACCCTCCTATTCTAACTTCCTACCTTGTTCTGGGCTGCAATATGAATTAGGATTCTATCAATAAAATCAACTGCAAGAGTAGACTTTTTCTAACCTAACCACCCCCAAACTAAGTGAGAATCTCATGGCCCCTTTGAGTTCATTTGTTCTCACAAATGTGCTTGAAAAATATGCAGAGAGCATATTTTTGACAGTCACCCCTTTATGTTGACCAATAGAGATACAAGAGAAGAGATGCATCAGAAATGATAGGGTTTTCAGTCCATGACTTGTTCTATTTTCATGAATGTGGCACCCCGATATTTTCATAGATGTTCTTGTCAACCCAAGGGCCCTCAATATGGAAGCTCTACGGGACAAGCTGCTTTCCAATATTCATTGGATCCTCAATGAATGTTTCTGAGGAATCTAAACAATGGACATGAATGCTTATTGAGCAGTAACATTCTCCTGTCAAAGTTATTTGAGCTCCAACTACATTTATGCAAATTTAGATGTGACCTGACTGCTTTATAAAATCTAAGGTAACTTCATTCACAGATATATGCCGTGGGTTATTTGCCAGAAACCGGACGTGAATATATATGTATATGTATATGTAATGTATATACTGAGTTCTTTGTCTCTCATGAGGACATATTTGGGATTTGAACCTGGGAAATTTCACTCAGTCTTGTTGTTTGTTTCTTTTAGAAGTCAGTCTCTATCAAACCCCAGTACAATATCTGTGCACTAAGAAATATCTCATCAAAAAATATAGTAAGTCTCTAAAACTTATAAGCATTATCTGAGATTGTTCTCATAACGACCCTCTTAGTTAATTGAGATTAATTTTCCCAGGAGAAACTGGTTCTGCAGTATGAAAAGCTTTCCCAAGATCAACCAGCTTATTAGGGAATCGCTGAAGAGAAAATCCCGGCCTCCATTTGAGTCCTAATGGGTATCTGAATCAATCGAGTGTTCTGTACTCTGTTTATTCATTTTGGTGACACTTCTACAAATCTTGTGTCAAATACCAAATCAAGCAGCAAATGGGAAGGAATGAATGGGTGGGACAGCATGTGAGTTGAAGGTGGTAGCCAGTCTTCCAACAGCCACATGTCAAAATGGGGTTTCTTCTTTATAAAAGCAAACATTGTTCTTTTAGAAATCCCTGATGAAAATTAATTTGTCATTGACTTTTACTTTTATCCCAAATTACAAATCCCATTTCTTAGTTCTTCACCAGGTTTACTTTACTTAAATTTTATTAAATTTAATGATAAATTTAATTCAAATTTAAGATACAACTGGATTGACAGGCAGAAATCATCTTGTAAGCTGACATCCCACTGTGTGAAGGTAGCTGTTGTAAAATGGCACAGGGTCATTTTGACCCGGAGCAGCACGATGCGCAATGGAAGGAAACACCGCCCAGGTTTGTGCCATCCTAACTATGCCTCTTAGGCTTGAGCCCATTGTCGCAGCCTCCGTGCCAATCCATCTCCTAAAGGGTCTTCCTTTATTTCGCTGCCTCTCTGTTTTACCAAGCAGGATGTGTTCTCCAGGATTAGTTTCTCCTGACTTCATGTCACAAATATGCATGGCAAAGTCTTTTCATTCTTGCCTTTAAGGAACATCCTGGTCTTACTATTTCCAAGACAGACTTGTTTGTCTAATTAGTAGTCCAAAGTGATTTCAATAGTTTTCTCCATCACCATGATTCAAATGCATTGATTCTTCTTTGGTCCTCCTTCTTCAATATCCACCTTTCACATGCTCGTGAGACAATGAAAAATACCATGACTTGGGTCAGAAGCACCTTAGTCCTCAAAGTTGCATCATGGCTTTTCCAAACTCTAAAGAGGTCTTTTACACAATGCAACTCCTCTTTTGATCTTTTGATTGCTTCTTTCATGAGCATTGATTATGGATTCAAGTAAGACAAAATCCTTAACAAGGTCAATCTTTTCTCTCCTTTGTATGATACTACCTCTTGGTCCAGTTGTGATGATTTTGATCTTCCTTATATAGAGTAATTCATACTGCAGGCGGCGATCATTGATCTTCATCAGGAAGGACTTCAAGTCCTCTCCACATTCAACAAGCAAAGTTGTTTCATCTGCATTTTGCAGTTTGTTAATAAGCTTTCCTCCAATCTTTTTTTTTTTTCAATTTCCATGTTTTATTAACAAAGGTTATAAAATAGTTTGTCTGTCTTGGGGAAAGTGCTGGGTGGGCATAGCCAGGACTTCAGTGGAGGGCTGGTGTGTGGTGTGTGTGTGTGTGTGTGTGTGTGTGTGTGTGTGTGTGCCAGGACTTCAGTGGAGGGCTGGTGTGGTGTGTGTGTGTGTGTGTGTGTGTATGTATGTGTATGTGTAGGGGGAACAGTGGCCACACTATCGGGCCTCCCTTTGGCAAAGCCAGCCTGCATGTAGGCTACTGTTCAGTTGCAACAATAAATTCTGGGATGACTGGCACCTTCCTCAAATCTTGATATCACATTTTTCTTGAAATAATCCATTTTCTTTAATTATTTTCTCAGCATGCAGATTGAACAAGTATGATGACAGGATATCACTGTTATGTACACCTTTCCAGATTTAAAACCATACAGTATTTTCAAATTTTGCATGAGCATAATGAAGCATTCTGGTATTTCTATTCTTCTAAAATATATCCATAGTTTGTATGAGCCCACATTGTAGAATACATTGGCATGGTCACTAATCTCAAGTAAGCATCTTTCTGGTATTCTCTGTTGGAGCCCATATCCATCTAATATCAGCAATGATATCTCTCATTCCCCATCTATCTTCTGAAACTTACCTGAGCCTCTGACAACTCTCGGTCAAGGTATTATTACACTTGCTGGAGGATAGTCAGCAACTTTCACTCACTGTGATATTATTGTTCTATAGTTTGAATATTCTGTTGGATTGCCTTTGTTTTTTGTTGGATAGGGCAAACATATGGATCTATTCCAGTCATTTGACTATGTAGCTGTCTTCTCAATTCCTGGAATATACTGAGAATCTTTCTCTCTCAAAATGAAAAAGAGAAAAGTAACAGAAAAAATAAAACCTGGTTGTACAATTTTTAAGTACTCAACTGCTAACTGAAAAGTCAACAGTCAGAAGTCAACACTGCAGTGAAAGATTGGAAACACTATGGGACAGTTCTAACATGCCATGTAGTGTTACAATAGGGCTCATTGTAAATAGCTTCTGTACGCCAATTTCTTTTCCTGGTATCAAAATTGCCTATCGATATGCATGTCGAGCAACCTAATAACTATACAAAATGAGATATCATTGCTGATATTAGATGGATATGGGCTCCAACAGAGAATACCGGAAATACCTTTTTTTCCTGAGCTTTTATAATTTAAACATTAGTTGTATATTTTCAGTAGTAACTGGTTATCTGCTTAGTGTCGCAGTTTCCTCACAAGTAAAATGGAATAATATGCTATCTTGTAAGAGAATTATAAACTTAAATGTGTTAATACTTGTAAAGTAATTAACACAATGTCTGACTTACAATACAAGTATAGTAATGTTCTCAAATAAGATAATGGTGCTATAATAGTATTATGCTGAAATTAGGGACAATTGATTACTGCATAAAGAATACATCTTTGTAAAAATATTTATATGGCAATATACTGAGGATAGAAATGGACTTTGGGCCTCTGCTCATACCCTTTCTCAATACAAGAACACTTTGTTCTAACAAATTGGCAGTCTGAGATGTTTACCATCCTGTCACAGTCACTGGAGAGAAAACAAATACATAAGCACATGTGAAGAAGGCAGATGGTGCCCAGCTATTAAAAGATATGGTGTCTAGGGTCTTAAAGGCTTAAAGTTACACAAGCTGCCATTCAGCAGAGAAGCAAAAGTCCACAAGGAAAAAGCACACCACCAGTGTGATCATGAGGAGTCAAAGGGACCAGGTAGTAGGCATCAGCAAACACATAACAATCAGACAAAAACATATTTTTGAGAATGAGGTGTGGTGGAACAGAGATTTAAAGGCCCTCTCTAGACAGTGGAACAATCTCCTCACAGAGGGGCCACAGGGAAGGGATGAGTCACCAGGTTGCAGTAAAGCATCTATGAAACACATTATATTCCTCTGGTTTCTTCAAGTTTACTCACCCCCACTGCTATGACCGCAGTGCTGCTTCTCAATTCAGAGTAGACCGGGACACGTACAGAGGTAGAGACAAGAGGTGGGACCTCACTACACACAAATTCCAGGAATGACAGTGGGAATAGTGATACCGGAAGGATAGTGGGAAGAGGGGGAGATGAAGGGAGAATGGGGGAACTGATCACAATGATCAACAGGGGGAAGAACAACAGAAAACATGGGGAAAGAGATAGTGGTTAGTGTAAGATATGAAAATAATAACAATGTATAGTCTATTAAGGGGTTATTAAGGTGGAGTGCAAGGGGGGAAACAGGAGTTGATCCCAGGGGCTCAATAGAAAGTAACTGTCTAGAAAAGAATGAAGGCAGCATTTGTACATATTTGCCTGATGCAAGTGATGTGTGGATTGTGAAAAGAGTTGTGAGTCCCCAATAAATAAATTAAAAAGAATACATTTCTGTAACAGAGCAACTCCAGATCCTCCATAGCGAAGACTCCAGAAATCAAGGGAAATGGATATGTTTGATACTCCTGCAATCTTAAGCTTTAAAGGTTAGAATAAAGAATTAGATCCAACACCAGGGACAGTAAGAGACTGACCAATGGTAGTGTATAAGGAAGCATAAACAACAGAAAACTACCAACAAGAATGTGTGATAATTTTGAATTATTGCAAGCAACATTCCAATTAGAGCCTGCCCAGGACTGCAGAAGTATTTGCTCTTGCACAAGTTCCCCAGCCTCTCCCAAGTGCCTGTGCTATGCTGCTTTTTCCCCTCTGGTGTTTGTGTTTCTTGATAGCTTATCCTCCCTCCCACTTATTTTACTGTTTCTCTTTTTGCTTTCTCTTCCTTCATCTTAAAACAAACATATCAAAGCTTCTTTTGGATCCAGGAAAGTGGATGCCCCATCTCCTGCTGCTTCCTTGATTACTGGTGCGTACGTACATGCCTCCCCAGCCAGGACCAAAGTGTCTGTTGCTTCTGTGTTAGGTGATTAGCACTTTGGAAGTACTTGACTGCTTTTTATCTCTTCCCCACTTTATTCCTTCATAATTTTTATTTCTTCCTGAAATTATTTTTTTCTTTTTAATGAATCTTACCTTCCCCCATCATTTTATATCTCACTTCATCTAGCAAAGGAAGAGCCTTCTTCTGCCCCATCCTCCTAACCTCGGTCCACGTGTCTCAGCACTCTCCCTGTCTTTACCTGGACAGCAGAGGGCATGCTTGGAGTCAGTTCTACATTTCCACTTTAGCTGAGTTTGGAAGCTAATATTTGTGCCACTACCATGCCACATTTAGCATTATTGTTATTCGTTTCCCCTTTACTCTCGTTCTTTTATTTATTTTCCTTCTTCTGCACTAATCCCTCTTCCTATTGCTTCCTCTTAATTTTTTTTCAGCAGTTGGTAGCCAGTGATTCTACCCAGTGATACCCACAAAACATAGAGCTACATGCACCAGATGAATTCTACCACCAGGTTTAATGCCACTTGATCAATGACAGAGGTGGCCAACACCCACCTCGGTGTTCTGCATGATCAGTGATCATAGACCAGATCTGACAGAAACAGATGCATATACATTTGTCAGAGGATATTTCTACATGTACATTTATATAGAGAGCAAATATACTCATAGCTGCAGTAATGCCTACAAGGTAGGAATCATGAAGCCATCATCAAATCCCTTACAGGGATGACCCTCTGCACAAGTTTTGTGGTTCCCACGGCCAACTGGCATGGCACTGTTCATAGTGGCACTGTTGTAGACCTAATTTTGGTGAACAATGACTGTTGTTTAGGTGCCAGCAAGTTGGTTCTGACCCATAGTGACCCAACGTACAACAGAATGAAACACTGTCCAGTCTAACACTGTGTTCACTATTGTTCTTATGTTTGACTCCATTGTGGCAGCTACTGTGTCAATCATTGTGAGTATCCATTCATGGTGCAATTTTGCATTTATTTCCACTCGGAGCAAAGGAGGATAAAGAAAATAAAAGAGATTAGGAAAGAATTTAACCAAAAGACTGAGACCACATGAATCCCAGCCTATCTCACTTTGAGGATCGAAAAACTAGATGGTACCTGCTACTGTTCCATAGCAATCTGAAAGGAATCACCCCAGAAGATCCTAGAGAGAGTAGAGAAAATTGTGGGAAAATTAAAGTAAACAAAAACAAAGCTCAAACTGCCAGGCTTTCCAGGCTAAGAAGAGGTTGACAGATCATCAAGACTATGGCCTTAGACATGGCTTAGGTCTGGAACGTAACCACTCTTCAGCTCAACTTGCAGCCAAAATAAACAATCCTATCAAATGAGCAGTTATACCAGATGATCTATTCTACTCAGAACAATCAACCATTTAACATAAAAAGTAGCATTTGTTCAACAGACATATGAAAAGGCAGGACAGAAATGAAGTAGAAATAGAAACAGAAAACACAGGGAAGGGCAAATGTGTGGTTCCCATGAGGGGATGGCAATCAAAGTCCCAAGACAACAATGTGTATGGATTGTGGGAAGGAAAACCAACTTATCTACAAATGTCCATCCAAATCCTAATAAATAGTTGAAAGGAGAACAATCCCATCTATTTATTAATATAATTTTATTTCTGGCCTTTGAGACAATACATGCTCAAGGAAATAGACGGGAATATAAGAAATACAGAATAAAAACAGCATTTTCCACTTTCATTTCTGTAAGCATCTCCTGATTAATGGCTGGGGAAAAAGTCAAAGGTCTATTTTGGCTTAATTCTTCTTTGCATCTTTATCTATATATCAAGACTCATTGATGTGGAGTTAATTCTGTCTCATAGTGGTTCTGTAGGACAGGGTAGAACTGCCCTTCTAGGGTTTCGAAGACTACAAATCTTTAGAGGAGATTGCCACATTTTTCTTCATGGAATGGTCAGTAAGTTCAAACTTCTGATATTTTGATTAGCTTGCTTAGCCCCTGAGCACTTAACCCCTTTTCTACAGAGTTATTTGGATCTAACTCCATATCTACGTGCATACACACAGATTCATACTCTAAGCCATTACCTTGTTCATTTTTTTTTGTGTATTTTTAATAGGTGCATAGTGTGAATATGTCTCTAGTTCCTCCCAATTACAAAGAGTGTACTTCAGGCCACGGCCTAGGGGCTGTGCTCTGACTTCCATAGCCACATTCACAGCAGCCACAGCTTCCACAAAGTGGTCCCAGTCAGTAACTAACTATTGCAGGGATACTTTTAAAAGTATATCTATATGCATTTATTTACTATATCAATATGTACACATGAGGGCATAAATCTTTAGGGTCTACACATGTATTATATGTTATAAATTTTTCTATAATTGCACATGTTTTCAATTACTATGTTAGGTAAGTTATTATAAGTCTATTGAGGAATGAATATTTTAATTCTTATGGAATACAGATTTTTGGAGGCAAGGAGGTATAAAAATAATCTACTACAACTATTGCATTGAGGTTATCTTTGAATCAGAAGTCTTAAGAAAATTAACTTTCATGAAGTCATCTTTAAGTCAAATAGTAGTTTAGTTAGGGAAGAAGTTTTGCCTCGAGCTTTATGAAAACAATAAGTAAATCAGCAATTATCTGAATTACTCTTCAGTAAAATGTTGCCTGCATGCTGTTATGCACACACTCTTCTGGACTTATTTCTATACTTTTTTTGTTCTTTATAACGTTGGATATAAGAACCTGTGAGAGATGTTTCTTCTTTGAATGATTTCTGACATGGTAGTCAGAATTTTTGCCCCCAGTGGCATATGGTATATCAAATAAATTTCATTCAACTTGCATGAGTATTATTGATCGCTAGTTTTAAAATTTTAATGTAATGCATGTTCTTTGTTGAAAGAGCTCTAATTGGAGTGTAGAGTTAGCATTGGAATATGGAACGAGAGGTCAAAGGTTCATATCCCAGGACAAAAATCTAAGGTTGCCTACTGCCTTTAAGAATTGTCATCTTTGAAGAAAATGTTCTAAAACTATTGGGATGATTGATTAAAACCCTTCTTGATGTGAACAAGTTACTGCATTAAATGATATGTGAATAATATGCCAACCAATGTGCTAAAAAAGGAAGAAAGAAAAGAAGAATTGCCATCTTGGAAACACTAAGAATCAGTTTTACTCTATCCTGTAGGGTCCCCAGAGGCTGTAGTCCGCATGATGGCAGTAGACCTGGTTTTTCATACTCTAAGCCATTACCTTATTCATTTTTATTTTTGTGTATTTTAATGAAGATTTTATTGGGGCCTCATACATTTAAGACATCATTTAATACATTTAATACATCATTTGCATTAAGCACATTTGTATACATGTTGCTACATTCATCTACATTATCTACTTGAACCCCTCCAGCATAAGTTCCTCTTCCCCTCTTTTCTCAAGTTCTTTATTTTTTTTAATTCCAATTTCCCATATTTCCCCTGCCACCTTCTCTTCCCCCATGAACTTCCAATAACTTGCAAATTGTTATTGCCTCTTCATATCTCACACTGTCTATTGTGTCACTTCACTCACCTCCTCCCTCTCCCCGCCCCCCATTATCCACACCCCAGAGAGGTGGGCACATGCAGATCCAAGAAATTTGTTCCCCCTTTCTACTCCACCATCCCTCCACCCCTCAAGTGTCACCACTCCCCACTAGTCTCAAGGGATTATCTATCCTAAAATCCATGTTTTTTACTCCAATGTGCATCCCCTGGTCCAGCCAAATCTGTCTGGCAAAATTGGTATAATGATAGTCGGTGGGAGGAAGGAAGCATTTGAGAACATTTCATTGCTACTACACTGCACCTAGACTGGCTCATCTCCTTGCTATAACCCCTCTGTAAGAGGATGTTTCTTCACTTATTGATGGGCTTTGGGTCCCCAATCTGAACTCCTCGTCACTAATAATGATATATCTCTTAGGTCTTTGATGCTTGATACCAGATCCCTTTGACACCTCGTGGTTGTACATACTGTTATTCCTCTTCCATGTGGGCTTGCTTCTTAGCTAGATAGCCACTTATTCACCTTCATGTCTTTAAAACCATAGATGCACATCTTTTGACAGCCGGACACCATCAGCTTTCTTCACCACATTTGCTTATGTAGATATTTGTTGTCAGTGATCATATCAGGAAAGTGAGCATATAATTTTATGATTATTAGTTCTTGAAACCTGATAACTGACCCCTTTGTTATCTCTCAATCCCATAGGCTGGTGTACTTCCTCCATGTGGGCTTTTTTGCTTCTGAGCTGGATGGTGGCCCCTTGTTTACTATCAAGCCTTTAAGACCTCAGACGTACATGTTTTGATAGCCGGGCACCATCAGCTTCCTTCACCATATTTGCTTATGCACACATTTGTTTTCTGTGATTGTTTCAGGGAGCTGCACATCATGACATGCCAATTTAATAGAACAAAATGTTCCTGCACTAAGGACTACCTGATTGAGGTCCAATGCCCATCTGCTGTCCTAATTCTAAGCTTCTAAGTATATGCATATTGACCTATTTCCCCTTCATCATGTGTACTTTTAATAGGTGCACAGCTTGAATATGTCTCCCAACTACAAAGAGCCCATGGCCAAGGGGCTGTGCTCTGACTTCCATTGCCACATTTACAGCAGCCACATCTTCCACAAAGTGGTCCCAGTCAGTAACTAACCATGGAAGGGATACTTTAAAAAGCAGATCTATTCCTGGTGGACATTGGCCTTTTCTACCTGGTGGTGATCTCCCAGATGGTGCCCCTGAAACTTCTTGAGATTGTATGCCAATCTAGAATGCTCCCAGCCCACAGTTTTCAGAGGCTTGAGTGACTTTTGATGAAGTCAGGCTGTTTCTCTCTCTGTTTTTTCTCCCAGTAATGATGAGGGTCATCCCCATGTTTATGCATATGTAATTTCTATGATGGAATTCCTGCATAATTAATTTTCTCTTGACACTGGCATCTCAAATTAACCAGAATGACATAGTGCCTCTTTCATAATTTAGAGAAATCATCTTATTGGTGGACATTCAACCAATTTTCAGTATTTTATTCATGATAAATATTTGGAAATAAATTTTCTCTACCTACATTCATGTGGTAGAATAAGTTTCTTCCTCCCTTCTCTGTCTCTCTGTCTCTGTCTATCTCCCCTTCTCCCTCTCGCTTCCTCTCCCCATTGGCTAAGTTCTCAGCATGGAGCTGATCAGCGGGTTTTGTATTGTCCCTGAGTGCTGTTGTGTCATTTCTGGTTCACTGTGACCCTGTGTGCTGCAGACTGTGCCTGCTCCTGGTCAGCCTCACCATCGTCCTCCTGCTTGAGCTCATTGCTGTAGACACTGTCAATCCATCTTCATTTCATATTGAAAGTGCATCTATATTCTAAATTTAAGTAAATAGATCACTATAATGAATAAAGTTAACTGAAACTACAATTTAGAAAATACCTTGATATAAATTACGTGCTTGACACTCTCAGAAAGATAGCATAGCAACAGTACAACTACAAATAAACAAAGCTTGTCAGTGAATCAACTCCGATCCTCACAAGTCTATAGAATAGAGCAGAACTAACTGTTAACGTTTCTGAGCCTATAAACATTTATGAGAGCTAAAAGCCTTATCTTTTCCCGCACAATGAAAGGAAAGATTACTAAAATTAGCTTTAAAAACTAATTACTAGATTATTTTTTTACTTTCTTAATTATTTATTTTAAATCATTTTATGGGAGGCTCCTACATTGCTTTTCACAATACATAAATGCATATATTGTGCCAAGCGCTTTCACATACCTGCTGCCATCATCATTCTCCAAATATCTGCTTTTCCGCTTGAGACCTCTATATCAGCTACTCGTCCTTTCCCCTCCGTCCTTGCTCTCCCCTCCCCCACCAACCCTCAATACTTCATAAATTAGTATTGTTTTGTCACATCTTACACTGCCCAACATCTCTCCCCACCCACTCCTCCAATGTCTGTCCTCCCGATAGGAGGTTTCGTGTAGATCCTTGTCATTGGCTTCCCCTTTCTACCCCATCTTCCCCCCACCCATCCGGTAGCTCCACTCTCACCACTGGCTCCAAGGGGTCCATCTGTCCTGGGTTCCCCATATTTCTAGTTCCCATCTCTACTAGTGTATCCCCTCCAGTCCAGCTGGATTTGTAAGGTAGAGTTGGGACCATGACAGCTGGAGGGAGGAAGTCCTCAGAACTAGAGGAAAGTTGAATGCTTCATTGCCACCTCACTGCAACTTGACTGGCCTGTCTCCTCCCCATGACTCTCCTCTAAGGGGGTGTCCAATTGCCCACAAGTGGGCCTTTGGTCATCCCCCCCCCCAAACCACTCTACCTTTCTTTTGTAGTGATGTGATTCTTGTTCTTTAATGCTTGATATTGGCTCACTTTGACCCCTCGTGATCACACGAACTAGTGTGCTTCTTCCATGTGGACTTGGTTGCTTCTTAGATGGCCACTTGTTCACCTTCAAGTCTTTAAGATCCCAGATACTTTATCGTTTGGTAGCTGGACATCAAAGATTATTTATTTTTAGCAGTTCCACTGATATATAATTTATATATCATGTATTTCAATAGTGAGGCATATTCATAATAGTTGTGTGACTATCATCAATATCAAGTTTAAGTCATTTCTTCTTTCTTATACTTATGGTTAGGCTGTTATCTTTCCAGTTCTCATCAACTTTCCCTGCCAGGTCCTTTTGAAACTATTGCTCCAGATGTGGTCTCTCTAGTTTGACCTAACCTGGGCTTGATATACAGAAAAAACATTTTAAAAATCAAAACAAATCAATAGAAATGGCCCCACAGAAATTACAGAATGAAACAGAAAATCTTCAATCCAAAGCAAAGCAGAAATTATAAAAATTATAACAAGCATACATAGGCTACAGAGGGAGATCAAATGACAAGGTGTCACACTGGCACTGAACTACTAGCAGCGAATTGTGTCTGATGAGGAGGCCTCTCCCATCGCTGGTCCATATTCGGACAGGTTTCGCTAGAAGCCTAAATCCACCTCTGGGACCCCACAAAGCAAGTGTTCAGCCTTTAAGTTTGAATGCTGTTCCTTCCTCTAGACTTGAATTTATCATTTGTGTGATTCTTGGGTAACATAGCCTAGTATGCTTCTTCTGTATGGACTTAGCTGACCCCTGACTTAGATTACTGCCTGTTTCAAGATAAGCTTTTAAGATCCCAGATATGCTTCTTCTTTATATCTGGGCATCATATGCTTTCTTCACCACCCTGTGTTATACCACCCATATCTTCAGCGATAACTTCATAGTGTCGGGACTGAACAGGGTTATGCCATAAGAGCTAACTGCTCTTATTAGGGCTACAATTAAGTGCAAGCTCAAAATCCATTCATATAGCTCTATGTCCCTGGTTCACTTTGACGTCATCATTGTTATTTTGCTGAAATACATTATAAATTATCTCCAGGGGAACATAGCATTTCTATTGATATTGTTATTAATTTAGCAGTAGTATATAATTTAAAACACTGCTAAAAAAAGAAAATATCCCTGCATAGGTCAGATTTGTAAACTATATTTCTTACCTTCTTCTTATTTTTATTTAATCATTTTATTGGGGGCTCAAACAACTCTTATCGCAATCCATACATTCATCCTTTGTGTCAAGCAAATGTGTATGTTTGTTGCCATCATCATTCTCAAAACATTTTCTTTCTACTTGGGGCCTTGGTATCAGCTCCTCATTTTCCCTTCTACCCCCCACTCTCCCTCCTTCACAAACACTTGATTATTTATATATTATTTTTTCCATGTCTTACCCTGTTCTTTGCCTCTCTTCATCCACTTTCCTCTTATCAATCTCCGAGGAAGGGGGTTATATGCAGATATTTGTGATTGGTTTCCCCTTTTCACCCCACCTTTCCTTTGCCTTCCTGATATTGGCACTTGCATTATTGGTCCTGAGGGGCTTATCTGTCCTGGATTCCCTGTGTTGCAAGCTCTTATTTGAACCAGTGCACATCCTCCGGTCTAGCCAGATTTGTAAGGTAGAATTGTGATCATGAGAGTGGTGGGGAGGAAGCATTAGAGAATTAGAGGAAAGTTGCATGTTTCATCACTAACATCAGTAACACTGGTTTATTGCACCCTGACTAGCTCATGTTCTCCCCAGTATCCTTTTGAAAGGGGATGTCCAGTTGCTACAGATGGGCTTTGGGTCCCCACTCTGCACTCCCCCTCATTAACATTGATATGATTTTTTGTTCTTTTATGCTTGATACCTGATCCTACCTACACCTTGTGATCACACAGGCTGGTGTGCTTCTTTCATGTGGATCTTATTGCTTCCCAACTAGATGACTGCTTGTTTATCTTTAAGACTTTAATACCCCAGATATTACATCCTTTGATAGCCGAGCACCATCAGCTTTCTTCATCACATTTGCTTATTTACCTGCTTACTTTTTCATGAAAGTGAGTATTATGGAAGACCAGTTTAATAGAACGGTGTTCTTGCTTTGAGAGAGTACTTGAGTAGAGGCCCAATGTCCATCTGCTACTTTAATACTAGACCTATAAATACATGCACATAGAGCTATTTCCCCAATGATATATGGAAATATATTTACATATGTACATGCCTATATTTAGGTCTCTAAATATAGACTCCTACTTCTTTCCTGTATTTTCCTCTTGTCCCACAATCATATTTGGACTTCATTTGGGTTTCAATAATTCCTCTTGGTTATATGCCCTTGATCAAGCTCTACCAGGGTTCTTACACTTTCCTCACTACCGATTTTGGATCACTTGTTGTTCATATGTTCCTGAGTTTATTAGCACCCACTTTCCTCTCCTTTCTTCCCCTTCTCCCATGTCCCCCTGAAACCATCAGTCCCATTGTTTTCTCTTCCAGATTGTGTATTCGACCTATCTTACATAGATAGAGCTGCAGAGATAATAACATGCACAAAACACAATAGGGAGCAAAACAGAACAGCAACAACAAAAAACAATCACAAAGAAAGAAAGAAAGAGAAAGGAAGGAAGGAAGGAAGGATGGAAGGAAAGAAGGAAGAAAGAGAAAGAAAGAAAAGCCTGTAAATAGTTCAAGGTTTGTTCATTGACTTTTAGGAGTGTTTTCTGATTGAGTCTGATGGGGGGTGGGGCACTCCTTGGCCCCAAAGTCTCTTTTTGGTATTCCCTCAGGACTTTGTTGTTCTGCTCCCCTTGCTGTCCTATTGAATGCCCTTAGTGTTTCACCTCAGTGTGGTGGGGTCTGTTCAAGTGCAATTTCCACACTGCGTCTCCAGGATTGGTCTATGGGTCCCTCAAAGCTCTATGGGTCCATGAGGGACGTTATGTTCCCTAGTAGGACTGGCCCTATGGTCCTCTTTGTGCTTTGGGTGCTCTAAGTGGGGCCAGAATCCTCAGGGCTCGGTGGGCCAGGAAGTGGCTCTCTCTTTCTTCCCTTTCATTTGCCCCTGTGTGCTCTGATCAGACATTTCCCTCTCTCTGAGCTGTAGCTTCAGTGCTCTCCTCTGACGTGAATTCTTCTGCAGAGAGGGGGGCTGTCCATGTAGCTGGGATTGAGGCCAGCCCCTTCTTTTTAAAAAAAAAATCATTCTAGTTCGGCCTCTATACTCTTATCACTCTCTATACATCCACTCATTGTGTCAGGCCCGTTTATACATATGTTGCCATCATCATTCTCAAAATATTTTCTTTTTGCTTAAGCCATTATCAGCTCATTCTCCCCTCCCCTCCCCTCCCTCATGAATCCTTAAAAATTTATAAAGTATTATTTTTTTTCATTTCTGACCATTGTCTCCTTTCATCCAGTTTTCTATTGTAGTCTCCTGGGAGAAGGTTATATGTAGATCATTATGATTAGTTCCCTCTTTCTGCCCCCATCTCTCCCTTACCCTCCTGATAACACTAATCTCATTTTTGCTTCTGAGAGTTTTATCTGCCCTGGATTCACTGTGTTACAAGCTCTTATTTGTACTAGTGTACATCCTCTGGTCTAGCCAGATTTGAAAGGTAGAATTGGGATCATGATAGTGGGAATGGGAGTGGGTGGGAGTGAAGCAAAAAAGAACAAGAGAAAAGTTTATGTTTCATCGGTGCTATGCTGGCTCATCTCTTCTCTGAGACCCTTCTGTAATGGGATGTCCAATTTAGACTATACTAGTTTTACTTGTTTACTAATCAGACCTCTGTGGGATGTATATAAATCATTACTGCACAAAAATTGATATATCATGATTATAGAGACTCTGGAAATTGCCACATACTTTATGATTTTTAGAACACATAAAAAGGAAAGTCAAGAAAAACATGAAATGGAAATAATTTTAATGCTGATTTTCTTTTGTGAATTTTATAAATTATTAATGCTCAAAAGAGGGGCATCTAGGAATTTATATCACCTACAGTTGTATTTCATTAATTTTTTTCTTTCAAAAATTGCAAGGATTTGTAAAACTAGGAAGCAGCTATAAATTGCAAATCCATTGGATTATATGGTACTTTAAAAATAATATAGGGATTTACTGTATAACATCTAGCTCATCAATATGCATTATCTGGAACCCTGCACAATGATGTGATCATAAATATGAATTAAAGAAATACAGAGGATGATTATCTATGACAAATATCATTTTTTATATATTGCTTGTTGCCCTTAGCACTGTTGGCTATATTTTGCATCAAAGTGAATGTTCAAGTTATTGTCAAATGTCATACACTTTCAAGTGTAATTTGCATAAAACAGTTCTAATTTTTACATTTCTTTCATAATTATTTTAGTCACATATCAAGCAAAATGCTACACATTATTTCTAATAAGCAAGACTAGTGTAATATTAAAGAGCAGGATACAATTTAATCAAATTTATAAACTACTGCAGAATAATATACTTTTAGACTAGCATGTCTATAAGTACTTTTATATATTCTACTAAAATATTAAAACACCCTTTCAGTCCACAGAGTTGCAAGTATGAGGCTAAAATTAAACATTTAAGATAGAATTATTCAGAAGAGGAGAAAGAAAAATTTAACTTCATTTTAAAAGTTTGCTGGCTGGAAGAGTCTAGCAAAGGCAATTTTAAGACAGATCCTTTGACACTTTCCTTTTGTTTATACATGTGTAACAGCTAAGCTATGCCACATAACTATTAGGTGTCTTTGAGCCTTTTCTGACTTACGATGACCTCATATGACCACGCATGATAGGGTGAAATGCTTTGTGAGTTTCTGAGACTGCTTATGGGAGTGGAAAATCCCATCTTTCTGTTTTTTTGTTTTGTTTTGTTTTGTTTTGGGAGGGGCATCACTGCCCTCAGATGGTGGGAGTAGGAGGCCCAGCCTTTGCTCCATGGAGCTGGAATCGAACCTCCATCCCAGTGAGCCGCAGTCCCGCGCACAACCACTAAGCCACCGGGGCTCAGGCCAAATCCCATCTTTCTAACACAAACTATTTCAGTGCATTAAAAGTTAATAATCCTTTAATGAATCATTCCGTTTTCAAATGAAACAGAATAAAAAGGAGGAAAGCAAATGAAAGGTGGGAAGAATGAAAGAAATGACAACATTTTGCTTCTGACCAGCTACGAAATTAATGAAGTGTAATTAAAGTTTTCCTGTTAAAAATAGATGGTAGAATTAAATAGAGAGTTAATGCTGGAGGGTTAAATTCTATTAAAGTAAAATTCTACTAGCCAATGAGCAGGAAAACAAAAAGGTTTCCATATTTGTCTTAGTCAATATATATTCTTTCTTAAATACAGATTTTTCTCATTTAACTGTCGTGAACATTTCTGTACATAGATAGGTGCACATCTGAGTTGTGTTCTCAAGTCTGTGGTTATATGCCTAAGGGTGGAGTTAAGTAATCATATGGTAATTTTATGGGGCTCAATCTGAGGATTCTTAAAACTATTTTCCACAGCAGAGGTTTCTTCTTAGTAGGACTCCATCACTATACACATTTATAAATCCCAAAGAGAAAGCTGCTATACCGTGATTTCTGATAGATGTTAGGTTTTTTGTTTTGGTTTTGCTTTGTCTTTTTTTGGAGGGGGGGTCATCACTGCCCTCTGGTGGGGTAGGAGCTACCCAGTACTGCTCCTGAGAGCTGCTGCTGGATTTGAACTGCCAAGTCTGTGGGCCGCAGTCGTGCACTCAACCACTTATGGCACGGGGACTCAGCCCTTTTAGGTTTTTTTTTTTTTTGAGTACATTAAGATTGCAGAATTCTTAGAGTTGAACAAGGTTCATTGAATATGTTGCATAGAGTTAGAACTTCAACTCCATAGGAAGTAACAAATGCAACTTCAACACATGAAAGGATCCATGTAAACTAAGATATTGGGAGAAATACTGCTCTAATATTTAGCTGCAGAATCTTAAGATTTACTGCAACCAGTTTTGAATCACCCAAGAAGTGAGGAAATATAATCTACTCCATTTATCTTTCATGTAAGTACACACATGAAGACATGCATGATAGTCTGTGTAGAGTGTGATTGATAATATATGTAGATTCTAGTGTCACATGTATAAGGCCATGTCCAGAGGTAAAGTGGTGAATAGCAATATTGCACTATTTTTCAAGCATCTGTTAGATTCTGCCTCTGCCATCTGCCCACCTACTTTCACTTATTTCACAGGACTAGGCTCTAGCAAGGAAGTTAAAACCCATCCTCTCCAAAATTTACATGGAAGCTATTAATCTGACAAGAAAATAATCCTTTGTGATTTTAATGGCAAACAGTTTTGGGTGGTTAAATATATTTGAGGGGTGAGTTATTTTTAGATATATTACACTTAAGAAAATCAGGCATCACTTCAGTTTCTTTTATACAAGTCTAAAATCATCAAAACAATTAGTAAAGGTTTTGTATATATTCATACCTGCTGTAGTTTATATAGGACGGCTGGTGGTGTCACAAGCTAACTTCAAGTTGGTTGTGCAGAACCACTAGCTGTGGGAGAAAACTGGTCTTTCTACTCAGGTAAAGAGTTACAATCTTGGAAATTCATAGGGGACAGGTTCACCCTGTCCCACCGGGCAATGGGAAATAAATGAACCTCCTTGAGTCTTCATGTCCTCCTCTTTAGATTACATGAAATAATCATATTTGTTGGAATTCTAGAAGGACTGTTGGTAAGAACAAAGAAAGAGATGATTACAGATTGGCTGGCTACAGTCTGGCTGCTGCCAGACTCTTGGCAGAAGTGGCCTGAACTTGATGGCAGATTGTCTGGTCCTTGGGCCAGGCTCATGTTCAGTCTGTTATCATCCATGAAATGTGTCGCCATCACTTAGGCAGGACGAACTTGCCCTGTTTATGCGCTTGAATATCCTGTATGGTAAAGGACTCATGGGGACTGCATCTTTGAAATTAATGTTTTTTTTTTAAATGATACTGGCTACATAGTCAATAATCTATATACGTTAGATGAAGGAGTGGATGAATGAATGTCACTTTTCACCATAATAACTCACAGGACTTGAAAAGCTCTGATGCAGCCTGAAATTTCAGCAATGTAACTGACATGGTCTCTCTCAAGAGACAGCCGCATCTCAGCAGCTCAGACGTTGTAAAACTTGTCAATTCTGGAAGCAGTCCTGAGGTACTGCGGTTTCTGATTATACCCATCACAAACTGGGAATCCTGATGGTGCAGTCGGTTAAACATTTGGTGCTAACTGAACAGTATGCAGTTTGCATCAACAGTATACATCGACTATTCTGAGGAGAAAAATATGGCAGTCTACTTCTGTAAAGATTAATAGGAGTTCTATTCTGCTTTACAGGATTGCTGAATCGAATCAATTTCAAAGCAGTGTGCTTCAACTTGGATATGGTCTGATCTGAGAAACTGGCCTAGAAAGAATTTACAATTCACTATTTGATATCACTGTACCTGCAAAATATAATACCTTCTTGGCAATCTGAGGAAAGTATGACAACATGCGATAGTCTGCTAACTGAAAGCTGTCCTACTCTTTCAGACCGTGTTGTTAGTGCCTTCGGGATGGTTCCTGAGCACAGAGAACCTGGGAACAATAGAATAATCATTGCCTGTCTAGCACCATCTTCACAGTCTGTACTTTGTTGGAGCCACCACGCCAATTCCTCTCATCAAGGGCTTTCTTTTGGCTGACCCTGTATGTTACCAAGTGTGATGTCCTTTTATGAATGGATCCGATTTCATAATGTGTCGGGAGTATTTGAGATGGAGACTCACCATCTTTCCTTTTACAGAATACCTGGCCGTACGTTCTCAAGGACAAATTTATTAGATCATGACTAAGCCTAAATTAAGAAACTGGTGGCACAGTGGATACACGTTAGGCTGCAATCCAGATGGTTGGCAGTTCAAAATCATCACCTGCTCTAAGGGAGAAATGCCTGGCTTTGTACTCCTGTAAATAGTTACAGTCTCAGAGACCCACGGGGACTCATTACAAACCAGCATGGACTTGATGGCAGTGAGTGAGGCATGAATGAAATATTGAGACCTGCAATGTTCCTCCAGTATTGCATCTTTTCAATGAAGAAACTTCCTTTCAACCTGCTTAGCCTCTGGGCTTGTTACTAATGAAAAGTGGAAAGTCACACACACGGCTCCCTGACTAGATTGTCCTCTTCTGATCTTGGCTCCAACTCACCCTGCATCATCACTCAGACGCTAATTATACTGTAAATAGAATGCATCAGAATCCCCCACTGCCATGCCCTCCGACCCTCTCGGTGGACTATGAACAGAGGTACTCTGACAAGTGAATTGGAAAATACAAAATATTCAAGGTGGTACTTCTTCAATGTTAACCAATGTGTTTCAACTCAGTGTTTCTCAGTTCAGGAGGGAGTCGTTGATTGTTTCATGGCCAATTGTTAAAGACTCATTTTGACCTTCAATCATATTACATGTATTGTCTCACTCTATCTATTCACAGACCCAGACCTGGTTTCAATAGGGGATTTTGCAATGCATTTCAATGTTCTGTAGGACTTCCAGTTCTCAGCTATATTTGTTTTAACACAAATTCCTCCTCTGAAGATATCTTGAAATGTGAACACATCAGAGTGGTGAGGGTAGAAGTACTATGCGGCAGAAAATAGGAATGCTTTCTAAAATCAGACACGTCTGTTCTTTATTCAGCTACTTGCTACCTGCGTGACACTGGCCCCATCTTGTATAGCCTCCTAGCTTCAGTTTCCTTACCTAACAAGACATAATCCTTGCTTTGCCTGTTTTGTTGACTGGTCTTGAACGTAAAATGTTCCATTTTCTGTGAAAAATGCTGGTAAAGTTATGTTCCTTTACTCAACAGATTCATTGCCATAGTGTCTGTTTCTCTTTGCCAAGTAAATATCACTGTTCTTATATTGTGATCTTTTAATCACTCAGTTTTTAGTCTCCTGCCTTCAGTTATCTGGAAACAAGCTGTAACGCCAATATTTGTGATATATGTATCTTGTCACTCACGTAGGGCAGCCATATCAGATTGTTCATCTTTGCTCATCCACATTTAAAACTGGAAACATAAATTAATTGTTTTTCGAGGTTTCTTCAGGAGTCATTAATGGATAATTTCTCTAAACACTTCAGAGGCATGAAATCATTTATACCTCCTTGTGATTAACATAATAGATGTATTAAAGTTGGCGGAATTATTCTTCAAACAGGAGAATTGTTCTTCAAACAGAAGAATGCCACACATTCAAAATTATATGTTCTTTATTTTTCATAAACCACACTGTTCTAGATATACAGTATGTATAGTTTTGCAAGTAAATATTTTGAGATGACTACTGTCAGATATACACATTAAAACATATTCTGACCCCCTAGAAATAATATATTTCATGATTAAAAATACATTTACTGACATTATACATTTGTCATCAACATAACATCATTCATCATACAATGAAAGATTGAAAACACTTATGAATTATGTCAATTATGCAGTTTCATGCACTAGGAAAGTTATGGTAATGTCAATTTAACTGTTAAAATACAGACACTACAGTCCCTGTTTTGAGCAATTTCCACATAACTCTGGGCAGAACGAAGAGGCACACCTGGTGCCTGGCCACCGTGCACAGCACTGACTCAAGGGGCCAGAGTGCTCAGAAGAAGCAAGGGTTTTGCTTCCTTTGTCTAGTGAAACTTTCCTGCATGAGAAGTTGTTCAGTGAAATTTTTAGCATCTTATTCTCATCAGGCTATGCAGGAAATTCATTCCACAAATCCAATTAATACAAATAGATGATTGATGGCAAAATTCCTGCCTGGTACAATGAAAAATTTTAATTTACTTTGCACAGTGGATCTTAGTAAAGCATAGCTGACTGAATTTCAGGACAGCACCATCCCCGGAGAGTCAGGGTAAGACACGGCAGGCATGGTGGAGAAGAGCACAACCTTCTGCAAAGGTTCACTTTATTTTAGAAAGGAAAGGATGTTTAAAAATAGATGCCATTCTAAATTTTATCCAGAAATCTTGAGCACTTTTGCACCTGGCAATTGAATGAAGTAGTTGGACTTCCAATTGTTTAAATTGAGCTATGGAATTTTATATATCTATATCAATTCCCAATTAAGAAGTTAATTTTTAAAAGACTACAGCTTTGTGCATAGAGATGTTCAATTTAACAATAATTTTAATGACAAGTGTTTTAAGCCACTTAAATATCTGACTAAGAAAAAATGATAAATTGTACTCCAATTAATAAATCTTTAAAAATTAGGTTTGTAATTACAATATCCAGATGAATAATCCATCTAATATAATTTGAAAAATGTGTCGAGACTTTCATATTTAAAATGAAATTATTGATTTATATGATCAAGAAATATAAAGACATTAATCTCATATGAAAAGTCAGGGGGAAATGAAGATATGTTAGACAGTAGAATGACTTGTAGGTCAAACAAACTGAAAAATCTTAAATAAAGTGCTGCATAAAGAATCACAGGCACTCCTCTGCATCCTCTGGTTGGATTTATAATTGACGTGTCTCCTGGAAGTTTTCTTATTCTATAGAAAGGATATGGATGGAGAAGCAATATTACCTGTGGATATAAATGTTGAGAAATGACCACACAATCAGAAAGATTTTAGGAAGTAGCAGTAAATATAAAAGTAAGCTAGGAGAAATAGTAGTTGATGCATTCAAAATCCCAGAAGTATGCACCATCAGATATTCAAAAGATTCCAGCTAAATTGCCCTTGAGTGGATTCCAAGTCAGAGCCACTCCCAAGGACAGAGAAGAACTGCTGACTGACGGTGAGTTTCCAGGAGCCTAGCTCTGTGAGGGACTAAAAAGACACACCTTTCCCCGCAGGGGCTGGTGGTTCCCAGTGGCTAACCTTGTGGTTAGCAGTCGAACGCATTCCCCGCTGTCTCACTAAGCCACCCACCATGTGCTATAAACTTCCACCAGAAAAAGAGGGGTTCCTCAGCCGATTTTCCTCTTGTATCTTTCTCTAGATTGGACAGTGTTGAAGTTACTGATACTGTCAATCTTTGCTAAAAGAGTTTCCTCTAAACAACAGTCTTTTGCTGGAAGTGGAACAGAGATATTGCTGAGAAACTAATTTTCAAGAATATCAAGTGAACACTTATGAAGAATGCCACAGGCTATTCTGTGAAAGCAAAGCAAACAAACAGACATAGAAGTGTCCAGAGCATCGTACTCAGGGAACCTTAGAGCAAATTGGGATCAAAGGCCAGCACATCTTTATTATATTTCCTAGAGGCCACAAATTGTCAGAGTTGTACATGCTGACATCATCATCTAGGTTTTTATTTTTGTGAGATTCTTCGCTTTAAAAATCTCTACTCGGTATTCTTAGAAACTCATCCTGGCATATACTGAATAAGAAAAACAGGCTCTTTATGGCAAAAAAAGCTTCCTTGTTAGTTATCTAATGCTCTTACCACTTGTTTTTGTTTTGTTTAAAACAGTTTAATGTATTCCAAAAAAGAAAACTATCCTGTCACTTAAATCTACCATTAGGGTTCAATATTACCTTGATGTTATTTGAAAATTTTATGTAATCCAAATAGTCATAAATGAAAGCATTATGTTGAGTGACTTGCCAAGTGAATGCTAACATTTAATTTCAGCCATTTGAGAAAATAAAATTCTCTTTGGAGAACATACTTTTGTTTGAAAAGCCAGAGTAAGATACATGACTATGAAGAGAAGATAAAACCTTTAATGGTTTAATTTATATTAAGCATTCATCAAGCTAATAATGGCTCTGCGAGTCCACGATTGCCCCCACCTCTCACAACTGTTAATCATTTGTTCTAAGTGCTTTTCCATTTGGCAAATGGTCGCTTGGTAGATCTTCGTGGAAATGGATAACACATATTCTACTTAATCACATAAAACATTTAAACAAAAAGAGACAGTTTCACCTATAGTCAAGTTGTTCACTGACACCTTGAGTTATTTCTAGGACCCATGAGCTTTTTACTCCATAATCAAATAGTTGGCTCTTATTATTACATTATTAATTCAAGGATTTTTAACCTTTTTTTGTAAATCTCTTCTAAAGTTTCAGAAAAACTAATACAGAAGAAAAATAACTCATATTGGGAGAAGGAGATTTAAATGAATTCTTTTCAAACTTCCATTAAATCTTAAACTGGGCTACCATTTTAAACTCTTGCTTCTGGAAATCTATGTCCTTAAGTATCAGTTCTGAAATTGGGGCATTTCCATCAGCCTACTGACTCCTAGTGTTTCTAGTCTGAACTCTGGAGCTTTGTTTCAACTTCTGGCCCTGAAACTGTCTTTTTTTTTCTACAGATGCCTGATGACACACAAAGAAAAGATTGAAGTCAATAATTTCATTTCACTTGGATCTACAATCACTGCACATAGAGGCAACAGTCAAGAAATCAAATATGTATCACACTGCACACACGCTCTGTGCAAGGGCTTTTTGGGATGTGGAAGAGCAAGATGTCACTTTGATAACTAAGGTAAGCCTGACCCAAACACGAGTATTCTCAATTACCCCATAAGCATGTGAAGGTTAGACAGACGAATAAAAAAGATCAAAGAAGAGTGGATGTATGGGAATTAGGGTGTTGGTGAGGAATATTGAATGTGCCATGGTATGGCAGAAGAATGAATTAATCTTAGAAGTACATCCTTTATGCTCCTCAGCAGCAGGAATGGCCAGACTCCCCACATCGTTTGCATGCATTATCAGGAGAGATCTGTTCTTAGAAAAATCTTGGTAAAACAAAGGATTAGGAGAGAGACTAGACCTTCCACAAATTGCATACCCAAAATAGTTACCAAAAAAAATGGGCTCAAAAATACAATTATTGTGAGAATAGTTCAGGACCAGACAGAGTTGGTAAAAGTCAGAATCATATCAATGGCATCTAACAGCGTCTAGGACTTAAATATTTTCTCTCCAAAAGGCTTGGTTGCTACGCTTTCCACTGCCTCTACTACCATGGATCCCAAGAGGGATTCCAGGACTCCCCATCGCTCTTTAAAGTTTCTTCCTGCACACTTTCCAACTCTTATTCCTCATAATCCCTCAATTTGATTTCCATTTATCTTATGCCTAACCTCTTAGAGTCATGACTAATTTTTCTCTTTTATTTTTTGCCCCTTCAATCTCATGTTTAATAAGTTAGCAAATCCTCTTGATTTTATCTTGAACATACACTTAACAGTCTGATTATTTCGGAACACTTTTGTATTACCCTTTTGGACCAAGTGAACCAACCTTTCCATCTAGAGGCCTGAACTCACTTTCTAACTGGACCATGCTACATCCACCCTCATCCAATGTTCTTTATCAATACAGCAATTAGAATGATAGTGATAAAATAGTGGTCAGATGAGCTCTACCTTCTGTTAAATATTTTCATGGGTTTTTCATCTTATGTGAAATGAAAACAAATCCTTATGGAATTTTACATAGGCCCAATTTTTCCTGTTAGTGTTTGAATTCCTCATCCATTTCTTTCCTCATGATTATTTTGCTCCAGTCATTCTGAAATTATTTGTGACTTTCAAACATGCATATATGGAAATATACATTTGAGTTATGCTATTCCTACAAGTTTTTCTTGGAATGTTTGTGCAACCAAGTAATCTTAGAAAAGTTCTACTTGATCATGCTTGTGTAAAATGTAGTGTCCTTCTCATCACTGATCACTGTACCTTTATTCCTGCTTTACTTACCTGTAGTTATTCACCTGACTATATGTCACCATACATTCAGAACTTAATTCTCATGAGAGTAACACCTCTTTTTCTCCTGATTTGCTGCTCACTGCTCCATCTTCAGAATTTGTAACATTCACAAACACATAGCAGATGTTCAGTTAGTAATAGATTAGTAAATCTGAAGGTTTTAATGTCCTAAAAAACAAACAAAAACTATAATTATTAATGCTAGGGAAAGTTTTCACAAAATACTTTCTTTTTAGAAATTTCTAATCTGTTCAGTTAATTTCTACTTCTTCTACATGTACAAATTAGATGTAGATTGCTTTTTTCCTATTTACCATATTAGTAAGTCTATTTTACTTGCATCATATTTAACAAGATGTCACAAATCAGGTCATTGACTGGATTTCCCTCAACACTTACTGATAATGGGAGCCACTTTCAGACAAACCGGAGTTAGAATGGTTTCCACGCCAAAGTCCAATAGATCATGCAATCACTTTCAATAAAATATTGTGAAAAGTTAGACACAGTGCAAAAGTAAAAGCTTTATAACCCACAAGAAAAATTGAAGTGAATGCATTTGGGAAGAATTATTTCAGGCATTTTCAATGGACACATTTATGAGGTGCTATTGATCAAAGATTTTAAAGTTTCACACTGAACAGTTTCATTTTCTATCACATTTCTTTCGTTAAAATTTGTAAATAGTATGATAATTCTTATTGCATCGTGCCTGTCACATGTAATAAGGAATCATCTATCTTGTTTTCATTATTAAATATCGGTACTAAATATTAACACACTAGATGTAACAGCCACTCTCTCCACATCTTGCTCTTGCTATGGCAGTAATTTGTCTGTGAGTAATGACTGAACCTAAAAGTTCCATGCAATAATTAATGTCTTGCTTTTCCCAAGAGCTCCAAAATTTGACTGTTAACTCTGGTTTTGTGTAAAATGATTTAGATTGTATGTGTGTATTGTTTTCATGAGGTGCCCGGGAGCCCGTGTCTGCTCATAGAGTCATTTTGTGAGAGAACAGAACTGCTCCATAGACTTTTCTATCTGCAACGTTTAGGTGAAGGAGCCCTGGTAGCATCATGGTTAAGGGATGGAAACTACCATCGACTCTGTGGGAGAAAACTGGAGTGGCTTGTTTCTGTACGCATTACAGCTTTGGGAAACGTGTGGTTGAGTTCTCTGCCCTGCAGCATCGTGTGAGTCAGACTTGGTGGGAGAGGAGTGAGTTTAGTTCTGGATGTTAATCTTTCGGCGAGGAGCTCCCTGGGCCTTTCTCTGGGAAAGTGTTAGGCGAATGCCAACTGGCAGCCTTTTGGTTAGCAGCTGAGTACTTATCAGTCACAGCATCAGAACTCCTTGGTGGGTGGGTAGATTTATTGGAAGTTAATGAACACTTTCATGGCAATGCGTCCAAAAATGATTGGTGATTAATATTAATAGAAGTAGTATTCAACAGATACCAAGTAGGTTATAATCAAAATGGCTGTGTGGATCATAACCAATGATAGATAGCATTGAGAAGAATAGGAATTCCAAACCACTGAAATGTATACATATGACGCCTCTACATGGACCCTGAGGCAATTGTTTGAAACAAAGGGAATACATCTGGTTTTAAAATGAGGAAAGGTTTG